>CAUYQU010091066.1:0-86593 GCA_963574635.1 Cheracebus regulus
AGTTGCAGCACCTTGTTTGCATACTGGGCTTCTTAAGGGAAGACCAGGCTGTGCAAGCAAGGGAGAGGGGAACATGCCCGAGCATGTCTGAGCTTGCCCGGAGCATGCCTGAGCTTGCTCAGGGCTTGTAGAAGGGAAAAAGGGCGGGGGGGGGAGGTGCGTCCGAGCTCCCAGCAAGGCAACCAGCCTTACACTCATCTCAACTAAAAAAAAAAAAAAAAATACAGAAAATTAGCTGGACATGGTGGCGGGAGCCTGTAATCCCAGCCACTTGGGAGGCTGAGGCAGGAGAATCGCTTGAACCCAGGAGGTGGCGATTGCAGTGAGCCAAGATTGTGCCACTGCACTACAGCCTGGGCAACAAAGCTAGACTCTGTCTCAAAAAAAAAAAAAAAAAAGACAAATCTAAGACTTCAAACTGTGAAACTACTAACAGAAAACACTAGGGAACCCCCCCCCCCCCAGACATTGGTGTGGGCAAAAGCTTCTTGACTAACACCCCACATGCACAGGCAACCAAAGCAAAAATGGTCAAATGGGATTATATCATGTTAAAAAGCTTCTGCAGGCCAGGCACCGTGGCTCACGCCTGCAATCCTAGCACTTTGGGAGGCCGAGGCAGGCGGATCACCTGAGGTCGGGAGTTCGAGCCCAGCCTGGCCCACATGGAGAAACCCCATCTCTACTAAAAATACAAAATTAGTTGAGTGTGGTGGTGCACGCCTGTAATCCCAGCTACTCGGGAGGCTGAGGCAGGAGAATCACTTGAACCCAGGAGGTGGAGGTTGCGGTGAGCCGAGATTGCACCACTGCACTCCAGCAGAGGAAACCATCAACAAAGTGAAGAGACAACCTATTGGACGGGAGAAAATATATGCAAACTACCCATGTGACAGGGGATTAATAACCAGAATATATAAGGAGTTCAACTAACTCTATAGGAAATAATCTAATAAAAAATATAATCTAATAAAAATCTAATAAAAAGTGGGCAAAAGGTCTGAATAGACATTTCTCAAAAGAAGACACACAAATGGCAAACAGGCATTTAAAAACGTGCTCAAGATCATTGATCATCAGATAAATGCAAGTCAAAATACAATGAGATGTCATCGCACCCCAGTTAAAATGGCTTTTATCCAAAGACAGGTGATAATGAATGCTGGTGAGGCTGTGCAGAAAAGAAAACCCTCATACACTATTGGTAGGAATGTAAATTAGTACAATCACTATGGAGAACAGTTAGGAGGTTCCTCAAAAATCCAAAAATAGAGCTACCATATGATCCAGGTATCCCACTGCTAGGTATATACCCCACAGACAGGAAATCAGTGTGCCCAAGAGATATCTGCACTCTCATGTTTATTGAGCACTATTCACAGTAGCCAAGATTTGGAAGCAACCTAAATGTCCATCAGCAGATGAATGGATGAAGAAAATGTGGTACTTACACACAATGGAGCACTACCCAGCCATAAAAAAATAAGATCTTGTCATTTGCAACAACATGGATGGGACTAGAGGTCATTATGTTAAGTGAAATAAACCAGACACAGACAAACTTTGCATGTTTTCACTTATTTGTGGGAACTAAAAAGAAAAACAATTGAGCTCATGGAGCTAGAGAGTAGAAGAATGGTTACCAGAGGGTTGGGAAGGGTAGTTGGGGGGTGGCGGGGAAGTGGAGACGGTTAATGGATACAAAAAATAGAAAGAATGACTAGACCTAGTATTTGCCAGCACAACAGGGTGACTATAGTGTAAAATAATTTTTTTTGAAATGGAGTCTCATTCTGTTGCTCAAGTTGGAGTGCAGCGGCATGATCTCTACTGACTGCAACCTCCTGGGTTCAAGCGATTCTGGTGCCTCAGTCTCCCGAGTAGCTGGAACTACAGACGCCCAGCTCTCACCATGCCCAGATCATTTTGTATTTTTAGTAAAGACAGGGTTTTACCATGTTGGCCAGGCTGGTCTCAAATTCCTGACTTCAAGTGATCAGCCTGCTCTGGCCTTCCAAAGTGCTGGGATTACAGGTGTGAGCCACTGCACCCAGCCCAATTGTACATTTAAAAAAACTAAAATAATATAATTGGATTGTGTGTAGTAGCACAAAGGATAAATGCTTGATGATAGTACATTTACCCTGATGCGATTATTACACATTGCATGCATGCATCTGGATGTCCTATGTAACCCATAAAATATATACACTTACTATGTACCCACAGCAATTAAAAATTAATTAAAAAAAAGAAAAATTAAGAAGGAAAACATCAAAAAGAGAAACAAGGTTGAAAGGACCAAATTGAAAGGACCAAAACGGGTGTTGGAGTGCCCTCTGCTGGCCAGTGTTGACTCAAGGCTGAGTCAGAACCTGTCAAAGAACCATTCCGCTGAGAACGGAGCTGCCCTGTCCACCTTCCTAAGATCCCTTCTTCTCGAGAGGAGGGAGCAGCTTCTGTCCCTGTGGGGAGGGGTATCAGTAGCTACCCAGGCACGTCTGCTGCGGCAGGGACGCATGCTACCTGAATCCGATACTCTTGCACGTGAAGGTCTCCTGGCTGGCAGCACTTGCTGCAGGTAAGGTGGGAGGGAGAGGCGCGGGAGGCCAGTGCAGGCCTAGAATGCGGTACCAAGTCATCTGCTCCCAAGCTCATGATTGCCCCCAGTGTCCCCACATCAAGTAGCTGTCCTGCCAGGGAGAGTTCTTTGTGGTTACAAAGTGGGTCACCTTCAGCCTCTCACTGGTTCCTCACACAGTCCATGAGAGATTTTCTTTTTTCTTTCTTTCTTTTTTTTTTTAAGATGGGGTTTCACCATGATGGATAGGCTGGTCTTGAACTCCTGACCTCAGGTGATCCACCCACTTCGGCCTCCAAAAGTGCTAGGATTACAGGCGTGAGCCACCGCACTCGGCCGAGAGATTTTCATTCCTCTCAACGGCTACTTTTCAGAACGGTTTAGGGACTCCGCCAAGGCCAAGATTTGTGGTTGTCTCAGGCCCGAGGCTCCAAGCCTCGCAGGTTCTTCATGTTGCCTCTCAGAGAATCATAGAAATCTGATCTCCTGGCCAGGTGCGGTGGCTCATGCCTGTAATCCCAGCACTTTGGGAGGCTGAGGTGGGCGGATCACCTGAGGTCAGGTGTTTGACACCAGCCTGACCAACATGGTGAAATCCCTTCTCTACTAAGCATACAAAAATTAGCTGGGTGCGGTGGAGGGCGCCTGTAATCTCAGCTACTCAAGAGGCTGAGACAGGAGAGTCGCTTGAACCCAGGAGGCGGAGGTTGCAGTGAGCCGAGATTGTGTCACTGCACCCCAGCCTGGGTGACAGAGAGAGACTCTGTCTCAAAAAAAAAGAAAAGAAAAGAAAAGAGATTTGCTCTCCTTGTTGTCTGGTACTTGAGCCACCTGCAGCATCTGTGACACGTGGCCATGCAGTGGTGCTGTTCCTCCAGCGCACACCTTGGGGGGCAGGGACCTCCCTGTCTCCAGGGCAGCTGTTCCTGCGGCGGCTGACTGCTTCAGACTCCTCACTTGGATTCGCCTTTCGGAAGACACTTCTCCCTGTCTGTGGTTTCTCTGGACAAGTTCTCCTCCTTGGGCCGTGGAACAAGAGTATTCAACCTGCTGCCTGCAGATATTTGAATATATTATTGGGGATCCTTGGGTCTTTCTCTGGCAGACCCCAGTTCTGCTTTGCTTGTTTTCTCAACATCAACCAATGCTGGCACCATTAGCTGAGCTCTACACCTCCTAGATGGGTCCCCTCTGAATCCACCCCCATCACCCGAGCCAGGCCGACTCTCCTCTGTCACCTCTGCTATCTTCCCCGTCTCCACCCTCTCCACCCACCTGTGCTCAGTGTGACTCTTAGAATGACCCCACAGCCTCCTAATGGGCCTCCCTGCCTCTAGCTTTGCTCCCTTGGGGCCATTCTCCACTTTAATCAAGGGGATTTCCCTAAAAATTTCCTCATCAGCTCCCATTGCCTTGTAGTGAGTCCCAACCCCTTCCCCCATCAGAGGGGACCCGGTGCCCACACCCTGGGCCTCGGCCTTGTGAAGTGATCCCCCAGCTGCTCGATTTGGACTTCTGACCTTTTCGCTTTGCACTTGTGTGAGGACGGAGTGGGGAGGAACAGAGGCCCTTTCAGCTGCACAAAGGGGAGCCATGGTTAGGGTGGGAGGGACACGCCAGGTCTCAGGAGGCAAGCTCATCGTCTCTCCTCCTTCTGCATGTGTGGGCGGATTTTCCTTCCCTCTCAGGCCGCAGGGCGGTGAATGTCCCAATTGATTAATGACAGGTCCAGCACACGATTAGAGCCAATCTGTCTGTCTCTCTCGTCAAGGTTCCTGGGAGACAGCATCGGGCTGGTCTGAGCCCACTGCTGTGCAGGGCAGGGGCAGGTGAGGCAGCCTGGAGTGCCCACCACCCCAGGGCCAACGCTGGTGTCCGCTGGCAGCCTGCCTGACCTCACCCAGGTTGGAGCCTGCTGCTGATCCTCTGGGCGCTCAGGTTATCCTGGCTTCACCCTGCGTAGTAGGCAATGTCTGTTCAGAATCCCTCTCCTGCTAGAATCCTCCACTTCTCCATAACACGTAAAGCAACCACTTTCTTTCTTTCTTTTTGCTTTTTGAGACGGAGTCTCACTGTTGCCCAGGTTGGAGTACAGTGGCGCCATCTCAGTTTACTGCAACTTCCGCCTCCTGGGTTCAAGCAATTCTCCTGCCTTAGCCTCCCAAGTAGCTGAAATTACACATGTGCACCACCACACCCAGCTAATTTTATTTTTTTTGAGACAGAGTCTCACTCTGTCACTCAGGCTGGAGTGCAGTGGCATGATCTCGGCTCTCTGAAACCTCCGCTTCCCCGGTTCAAGCCATTCTCCTCTCTCAGCCTCCCGAGTAGCTGGGATTACAGGTGCCTACCACCATGCCTGGCTAATTTTTGTAGTTTTAGTAGATACAGTGTTTCACCATGTTGACCAGGCTGGTCTGGAACTCCTGACCTCAGGGGATCTGCCCAGCTAGGCCCCCTTAAGTGCCGGGATTACAGGTGTAAGCCACTGAGCCCAGCGCCTACTATCTATTTTTGTTTGATGCCAGGTGGTGTGGTGTGTGCGTAATCCAAACTACTTGAGAGGCTGAGGCAGGAGGAATCCTTGAGACTGGGAGCTGGAGTCAAGCCTGGGTAATACATTAAGATCCCCATTTCTATATATGTATGGGCAATACATTAAGATCCCCATATATATATATGTGTGTGTGTGTGTATGTGTTTGTATGAATATATATATATGTGTACGTGTGTATATATGTATATAAATATAAATATATATATTTTATGGTGTCCTTATAATTAGATTCATGTTAAAACATTTTTAGCAAGAATACTTCTGGGGACATAGAATGTTTGTCTGCACCTTCACTGGTGACGCTGAGCTGGACCATCTGCTTAAGGTGGAGTCCACCAGATTTTCCATGATAAAGGTACCTTTCTCCTTTTCCAGTTTTTCACTAAGATAGAATTCAGAGTCCACTATGCCAGGTCAACTTCTCTAAGTCATTGATGGGCCCTTTCAATATGTAGACTCAGGTTGTTTATTTCTAGAAAGTTTCCTCTTTTTGTCAGGGGAGGGCTTATGCTTTTGCTTGATATTTTGTGTGTCTTTTTCCAGGCACTCCAATTATGTGTATGTTGGATTATCTTTGCATATCTTCTTTAGCCATGTCTTCTTCTTTCTCTCTGACATTTAAAACATAACTTTTTTTTGAGACATGTCTCCCTCTGTCGCCCAGGCTGGAGTGCAGTGGTGCAATCTTGGCTGACTGCAACTTCAACCTCCTGGGCTCAAGCGATCCTCTCACCTGAACTTCCTGAGGAGCTGGGACTACGCACCACCATGCCTGGCTAATTTTCAATTTTTTTTGTAGAGATGAGGTCTCACTTTGTTGCCTAGGCTGGTCTTGAACTCCTAGATGCAAATGACTCTCCTGTCTCGGCCTCCCAAAGTGCTGAGATTACAGGTGTGTGCCACTGTGCCAGCCTAAAAAACTCTTTTTATTGATTTTATTTCTGTTCTCTTGGCTTTTTGGCTTTTTTCATTTCTTTCATGAATCTCTTATATTTTCCATTAAATTTAATTTCCCTTTAGAGTATCTTGCAATTTATTCATTTAAATTTTTCATTTTTAAATTGTATTTTTAATATTAATTTTTATTTTTTTGAGACAGGGTCTCACCCTGTCACCTGGGCTGGAGTGCAATGGCCCTATCTGGGCTCACTGCAAACTTCATCTCCTGGGCCAAAGTGATTCTCCTGCCTCAGCCTCCCAAGTAGCGGATGACAGGTGCCCGCCACCACATCTGGCTAATTTTTGTATTTTTAGTAGAGACAGGGTTTTGCCACGTTGGTCAGGCTGGTCTTGAACTCCTGATATTAGGTGATCTGTCCACCCCAGCCTCCCAAAGTGCTGGAATTACAGGTGTGAGCCACTGTGCCTGGCCGTATTTTTAGTTTTTATTTTTATGGGTGAGTACCTTGCAATTTAATCTTCATTTCTGAAATGATTTTAACTTTTCTTTAATTTGTTTTGAGACAGGGTCTCACTACATTGCCCTGGCCAGAGTGCAGTGGTGCAATCTCAGCTCACTGCAACCTCTGCCTCCCGGACTCAAGGGATCCTTCCACCTCAGCCTCCCATGTAGCTGGGGCTATAGGCATGCGCCACCACACCTAGCTAATTTGGTATTTCTCACTATGCTGCCCAGATCTGTCACTTTTTCTTTAATTTCTTTCTTGATTTTTGTGAACTCTCATTTCCTGCTTTTCCTCTTTTTGGTCTATTTCTGTTTGGTGTTTTAAAAGTTTTTATTTAAAGGGTTTTTCATATCTGAGAATGCTTACGTAAGAATACTTAGTTTGGGCTGGAGTATTGTGTTACAGTTTTCTACTTGGTATTTTTCGGGAGGAGAATTTTCATCAGCTAAACTGTTTTGATTCTCGCTTTCTATTTTTTCTTATAGTAGATTCGTATGAATTTGCTTTTTTCAGTTCATGTTGAACTATCTGCTATTTCCCTTCACCAGCAATACAGGCATTTGCAGACAGAAGCAGGGGGTTTGGGTGACTTACGAGGTTTCTTCGTTCAAGGGCACCCTGTTCTAAAGAAGATTTTTTTACTCCTATCCTCTGTTGCCCAGACTGGAGTGCAGTGGCAGCATCTCAGCTCATTGCAGCTTCAACCTCCTGGGCTCAAGCGATTTTCCTGCCTCAGGCCTCCCCCGTCCTCCGCCAGTAGCTGGGACTACAGGTAAGCACCACCACACCCAGCTAATTTTTGTATTTTCTCTAGTGATGGGGTTTTGCCATGTTGACTAGGCTGGTCTTGAACTCCTGAACTCAATCGATCTACCTGCCTCAGCCCTGCAAAGTGCTGAGGTTACAGCTGTGAGCCACCACGCCCGACCTCTAAAGAAGCTTTTTAAAAAAAAATCAGTGATACTTTTGTTCTGGGGAGGGGATGATACGTCTTTGATTTTGTGATTTTTAAAAAATTATTTGTTTTTAATTTTTTAAAGACTAGTCAAGTGCAGTAGTGAGAAGCGGGGAAAGACTAGAACAAGGATTTCGATCTGGAACTGACTGTGAACCATCAATCAAGGTAACCCACTACCTTCGGACCAGCCTGATTTTGTGATTCTTACTGCTTTTGTAAAACCCTTAACTTCCACAGCTTACTCCTTTCTCTGCGTTCACTGCCAAGCTTCCAAGGGGCACCTTCCCCTTTTGGGTCGCCCCCTCTCCCCTCCACTACCTCCGCCCTTTAAAGACTGCCACTCTGGCCCTGCACATTCTCCATTCCCCAGAAGTCAGTGCTCTGATCCACCCGGCATCAGCCTTTTCTCGGCATTGCCCCACTGAGGGCAGGCCCCCTCTCTCTGGGGTCGTTGCCTGTGTCTACACTCAGGCCTTGGCTGCCCTCTCCTCTTTTGTACAGTGTCTCCACCTGACTGTGTACGCTGTGGGCTCAGACCTTGTTCTGGCATTTGCAGATGTTTATTTCTCTGCTTGGTTGCGGATGGAGCTTGCTGTGCTCCATGTGAAGATGATGCGGAGGGCAGGGGGCGGGAATGGCTTTCTTTGCTCTCCCTGTTCTGAATGGCTTTGGGGGGATATGTGGAGGGGCTGGGGGTTATGGTGGTTGCCATTGTCCTAAGGGAGCCGGGAAGGCAGGGAAGGCAGCTCACGCCCTCTCAGTGACGGGCAGTGACCATCAGCAAGTTACACATGTGTTGTCAAGGCAGTTCCTGTTATTTTCTTTTACCGTTTTTACACTGATTGCCTAATTGGCCAGAGGCATCCTGTTGTTTGCAACTGAAGAATCCTAGCTGTAGCAACGTGCTTCCTGCCATCTGGATGAGGCTGGATTGCAGGGTGAGGCAGAGGTGAGCTGGAGGGAGAGGTAGAGGACCTCGGAGCTCCTGTTTCAAGCCATCCCAGGCCCAGGGACATTTCTGGGAACTAGACAGCTTTGGAATTCCTTTATTTATTTATTTACAGACAGGGTCTCCCTCTGTCACCTACGGTGGAGCGCAGTGGTGCAATCTCGGCTCACTGCAGCCTGGATCTCCTGTGTTGCAGTGATCCTCCCACCTCAGCCTCCTAAGTAGCTGGGACCACAAGCACACGCCACCACCACACCTAGCTATTTTTTTTGTAGAGACAGGGTCATCTTATGCTTCCCAGGCTATGTCTCAAACTTTTGGGCTCAAGCAATCCTCCTGCCTTGGCCTCCTAAAGTGTTGGGATTACAGGCATGAGCCACTCCACCCCACTCCACGTATTTACTGAAACGAAACACACTTTCAGAGGAAACGCACCCATGTCCTCAGCACCCAGGTGAAGTACAGAACATATGAAGCCCCCAGGGACCCTGCATGTCTCTTCTGGTCTCTACCCACTTCAGAGATAACCAATATTCTGACTTCTCTCACTCTAGGATAGTTTCTATACTTTGTAGAGATGGAATCATGTGGAGTTGGGTATGTGTGCTTGCGTCTGACTTCTTTTGTTCAACATTACCTCTGAGCTCCACCCATGTGGTTGTGTAGAGGCAGGATATGGGTTGGAGTTGGAAGTGTCAGGGCCTGGGCCTCCACTCAATCTCTTTGTCTGTCAAACGGGGCAGATGGTGACAATACACAGCTGTTAGTGGTGCCGTTATCTCCCGTTATCTCTCGCTCTGTTAACAGGCCTGGAATAGGGCAGAGGCCCCAGGGCGCTCTCCCTCCCTTTGCCTGAACGTGGGGCCTGGGAGCGCTTGAGCTTGAGTTGGCTCCAGTGTGTGAAACTCACACACCTCTCCCTACCCACACACTCTTTGACGTTTGCACTTTTACATTTTAAAAAAGCTTTTTTTTTTTTTTTTGAGATGGAGTCTTGGCGGGTCGCCCAGGCTGGAGTGCAATGGCTCCATCTCAGCTCACTGCAACCTCTGCCTCCCAGGTTCAAGTGATTCTCCTGCCTCAGCCTCCTGAGAAGTTGGGACTACACACTTGGCTAATTTTTTTATTTTTATTTATTTATTTATTTTGAGACGGAGTCTCACTCTGTCACCCAGGCTGGAATGCAATGATGTGGTCTCAGCTCCCTGCAACCTCCGCCTCCCAGGTTCAAGTGATTCTCCTGCCTCAGCCTCCCGAGTAGCTGGGACTACAGGTGCTTGCCAGCACACCCAGCTAATTTTTGTATTTTTAGTAGAGACAGCGTTTCACTATGTTGGCTAGGCTGGTCTCAAATTCCTGACCTTGTGATCCGCACACCTCAGCCTCCCAAAGTGCTGGGATTACAGGCACGAACCACTGTACCCGGCCGGGGTTTTGCCAAATTGGCCAGGCTGGTCTTGAACTCCTGACCTCAGGTGATCTGCCCACCTTGGTCTCTCAAAGTGTTGGGATTACAGGTATGAGCCACTGCACCCGGCCTGAAATAGCTCTTTTCGTGGAGTGCCTGCCTGCGCTGGCTCTCCACTCTGTCCTCTCTGTCCTGAGTGCTTGGGCCCTGGGGGAAACATGGCTGTATTATTAGCAAAAATATTAAGATATTAGGCTGAGCACAGTGGCTCACGCCTGTAATCCCAGCACTTTGGGAGGCTGAAGTGGGCGGATCACGAGGGCAGGAGTTCAAGACCAGAGTGGCCAACATGGTGAAACCCTGTCTCTACTAAAAAATACAAAAATTAGCTGGGCATGGTGGCTCGTGCCTGTAATCCCAGCTACTTGGGAGCCTGAGGTAGGAGAATTGCCTGAACCGGGACCCGGGAGGCAGAGGTTGCAGTGAGCTGAGATCGTGCCACTGCACTCCAGCCTGGGCTACAGAGTGAGACTCTGTCTCAAATAAATAAATAAATAAATAAAATTAAAAATTAAGATATTGCACAAGTAATGATGCATGTTACTGCCAATCTCTCTCAGCATATGGGGCTTTAGTTTCTCCTGGACAGACATGGCACAGGGCTGGGCATAGGTGGTTGAAGCTCAAATCCTGGCTAAGCTCTCTGAGCTTCTGAAGATAGAGACCGTCCTATGTACCTCTGGGGCTTTGGTGGAGACGAGAGGAGCTACCCCATGAGAGCCTGCCAACACTGTGCCTATAATGCCTGGTAGTGCCCGTAATGCCTGGTATGGAGGTCTCAGGCGTAAGTGCACCGGGCCTCGTCTGGGATAGCTGGAGCCTACATCCTCCTGCACACAATCTGGTTTACGCCGGTACGGCGGCTTCTGCCCATAATCCCAGCGCTTTGCTGGAGGATCGCTTGAGTCCAGCAGTTCAAGACCAGCCTGGGTAACATAGCGAGACCCCGTCTATACCAAAACAGAAAACAGATTTTAATTGGTTTGGGATGAGGCCTGGACATGGAGAAAATTTAAAGTTCTCCAGGTAACTCCAATGCGCAACGAGGTTGAGAGCCGCTGGCCCGGCACACAGAGGGAGCTCAGGAGATGCGGAGAGTGGGCGGGTGCCGACCTGGGACCCTGGAGTTGCAGCTCCGCGCCCCTCCTTGCTCCCCTCCACGCCTCCGCATCGCACCCCACCTTCCTCCCACCAAGGAAACCTCACCTGCCGCCTCCCGCCCAGGTCCTTTGGATTTTGCCAGTGTGTGTGGGTGCGCACAAGAGGCCCCTCCTTGCAGTGAGAGCAGGTGAGCCGGGCCGTGCACGAATCCGAGGGGGCGGCCGCCCAGCTGGGAAGCAGCCCTGAAATAGACCCCCGCCGCCCCCGCTGCCTCCTTCCGGAATCTGCTCAGGTGAAAAACAAGCCTCTCAATCCAGGCGTGTCCCCCGGCGTGGGACGGGGAGGCGCCCAGCGCTGCAGGGGGCGTAGACGGGGCCCGGGTCGCGCTGGGACCCGCCCCAGGCCCGGCCGCTGCGTGCAGTGAGGGCGTTCGGCCACCGGGCGGCGCTGCTGGCCCGCGATGGGGAGCCCCGCTGGCGGGGCGCAGGAATCGAGGCTCCTCGCGTTCTTCTCAGCGATCTCGCCGCGTTTCTGGGGTGGCTGACCGGGCCCTCCATCCTGAGGAGGGCGGGGGGCCTGCGCGGGGCAGTGGTACCCCCTTCTGCGGGCACAGAGAGCCGGGTGTGGGTCCCGGCTCCCCCCACGTGTCTGTCCTCCCTGCCCTCCTGCTGCTGCTTTCCCCCCACATTTCCCACGTGTTTCCTGAGGTCTAAGCGCGCGCGGGCGCGCGCGCGTGTGTGTGTGTGTGTGTGTGTGTGTGTAGTCAGGACCATCCGTCCATCTAACCTCTCATCTGTCTGTCCATCCGACAACCCACCCAGGTCACATTTGTTGCCGACGGACTAAACCAGCTGGACAAAGAAATGGGGTGGGAAGGGGCAGCATTCTTCCGGGTCTGGGGCGGGAGACCAGCGAGCGGGATGCCGCAGAATTCTGGACCAAGGGTGCTGCTTAAGCTGGGCCTTGAAGGTTGGGCAGGGGGCTTTCGGGTGGCGAAGAAAAGGCAATTTGGCCACAGGGGTGGGAAGGAGAGTTGAGGGCCCAGGGGCTGGGGTAGGGAGCAGGATCGGGTGAGGGAGCTGTGTGTGGGGAGCAGTGCCCACCATCTACAGGGCCGTCGGAGCAGCCCTGAGCTGTGGGCTTTATCCTCCCCTCCTTACCAATGAGGAGACCTGACCTGGAGGGGTCAGTGCCCGTGTAGTGGTGATGTCACAGCCCGGGCTGAATGTGGCTGTGTAAATAGCCCATCATGACACCAGGGGAGCACTGTGCCAGGGTCAGCTTGCACCCACTAACAGTCTCAAACACCCCACGTGGTCCTGCACCTGGCACTGGCCTCCCAGGAATACAGGGGGTCTTCTCTGGCCCTGGCTTAGATTTTTTTTTTTTTTTTTTTTTTTTTGAGATGGGGTATCACTCTTTTGCCAGGTCGGAGTGCAATGGAGTGATCTCCGTTCGTTGCAACCTCTGCCTCCCGGGTTCAAGTGATTCTTGTGCCTCAGCCTCCTGAGTAGCTGGGATTACAGGTGCCCACCACCAATGCCTGCCTCATTTTTGTATTTTTAGTAGAGACGGGGTTTCACCATGTTGGCCAGGCTGGTCTTGAACTCCTGACCTCAGGTGATCCGCCCAGCTTGGCCTCCCAAAGTGCTGGGATTACATGCGTCAGCCACCGCGCCGGGCCCTGGCTTCTACTTTTGTGCCTCCAAGGTTCCTGCTGTTCTGTTCTCCCCACTCACACCTGCTCACAGGAGAGCTTCTACCATGAGCCACGACCGCTGCAGCGTTCAGGAAAAGCCTTTGCCCCTGGGAAGATGATTCGGTTTTGTCAACGGGTGGGGAGCACTTGCTGGGGACAAGTCAAGGCAGCGTTGGGATTCCTAGCAGTCCTGAGACCCGAGAAGAGCTGAGGACGGAGATGCCTGGCGTGTGGGGGATGGAGGCTTGGAGCTGGGCTGGCCAGAATCTGGGGCAAGGACTGAGCCCGTGCGTGAAATCTCTGTGCAGCCCTGGGCTCTCTGGGCCTTGGGTGTGTATCTGTACCTTGAAGGGGTGATGCAGATTCTTGAGGTTGGGAGGGCTGAGGAGAGGCCCAGGGGTGGGGATGAGCTGGATGTGCTCGTCGGAGAGCCCTGGGTTTTCTGCCCAGGTCCCTTCTTGTCTAGGGTGGAGTCCGCATATCTCCACCCTAGCAAGTGAGGAGTTCTCCAGGGTTGCACTGCAGGGGCTCCCACCTGGACCCCTCTGTGCCTCTCAGCTTCTCTATTTGTGGATGGAATCATCAACTGGCCCGGCCACCCTAGGGCTGTTGTGGAGCGTCTGATTTGCATCTGGCATGCAGCAAGGGCCCCAGTGTGCCACTCACTCCACCCCCAGCCTGGGGCTCTGCAGGCCTCGGCCCTCCTGAGACGCCACCTCCCCATCCCCAGCCACCTTCCCACCTTGCTCCTGCCTGTCCCCCTTGTCTTCCATTGTGGGGGCCTCATACCCCACTCCAGCTGGTTAGAATTCTATTAATATTTCACTTTGATGAATTAAAGATTCTTTTCTACCCTCGTTCTGATGTCCCAGGAGGGAATTATGAGCGAATCGGATCCAATCAAATGCCATTAACATGCAGCCCACGAGGGTAGGAGCTGGCGTGTGGGCTTTTCTTCCCCAGCTCTGCTTTGTCCTCTTTGGGGGGTCCGGGTGACGGGTCGGTAGTTGGGAGGTGGGTGCAGGAAGAGCGAGAGAAAGCTGAAGAGAAGGAGGAGGACAGGGGTGTTTGAATAAATGCTACTGCCTCCTTCTGGGGGAACAGAATCCCCCTCAGCCCCTGTGGCTCATGCTTCCCCAGGAATGAGGAGGAGGGCGTTGGGGGCAGTGCAGCTGTGACCTCGGTCCCAGGACCAGGCCACACACCCCTCCTCCACTGCCTTGATGGTTTTTTTTCGCAGGGCAGAGCAGCCTGTCAGGTGTCCTTGCTGGAGGTACCTCAGGAATCAGCCTGAACGGGACATGGGACGTGGGCTCCTCCAGGCTCCGCCTGGGAGACCCCGGGCCTGTGTCTAGCTCCCCGTCTAGTCAGCTGTCTGGGTCCTGCTTGGGGAGACACAAACATTGTCCGTGGAGTTTCCTAAGTAGGACCAGCCCTGGAGCGTGGTGAAGGGACGCTGACAGAGGGCCGCCTGGGATTCCCGACTGCAGATCCGAGCCTGTGCGGCCTTTGCCCGGTGCCAAGGGCCTGGAGCTTGCTTGGAAGATAGGAACCATCTGACACAACAGAAGGCCCCAGTCGTGGGGTCCCTCACACTTGAAAAGTGTTTCTCACGCCCTTCTTTCATCCCCCAAACTGCCCTGAGTTGGGACTCACATTTGACAGTGGAGGATGCGAAGGCTCAAGGTAGCAGAGCGGCACGCAGCAGTCCCTTGCGAGGACAGTGAGTGCTGTGGACAGTGTCCACACTGGTCTGTCCGTGGAGCGTCTGCAACCGGATCCTGGAAGAGTGCGGCAGAGAGCTCAGAAACAGGATTGGATGGTCTGAGAAAGACTGGGGGGAGTCGCTCCAGGTTGAGGGCAGTGAAGCAAGGACACTCTCCTCCCAGGGCCCCGCCTCCTGCAGGCCTCCTCCCAGGGCCAGCTGGACTGTGCCCCTCCCGTGCCTGTCACCTGGCTGCTCCCCCTGGCGCCCAGAGCCCTGCCACTCAGCCGAAGGAGCAGGCGGCCATGAGGTCTTGGGCGGGAGGGGCTTTTAAATGTTAATTGTGTTTTGACATCCTGGCTTGTGACATCCATCCTAATGACATTTGGCTCACGGCTGACAGCCCCCGGACATGTGGAGAGAGAGATGATAAGTTGTTTTAAATTGCAGCGAGGCAAAGAGGCTGGAAAATCCTGAGTCTTAAGAAAAAAGAGACAGGGAGAAGACCCAGAGAGACAGGAGGAGAAAGTCTTTCTAGGTGGGTCATTCATTCATTCATTCAACAATTTGTTGAACAATAAATTCTTACCATATACTTGGCACAGTGTCAGCCCCATGGAGGGCCAGCTGCTCAGTAAGACCCCCTTACCTGGGTCTCTCCACTCTTCTAAATCCTGCTTGTCTTTTAGGGTCTCATTCAAGGGGAGGCCTCCTTTGACCTCCCAGCCTCAGCTATCTGCTTGCCTGGCCACTCTTAACGCTTGAGGCAGCACCAGGTGCTTAGCCCATGGCAGGGCACGGGAGGGGCACAGTTAGGACCTGTGCCTGGGTCCTCTGCCTCGGACCACCAGGACCTGTGGACCACCAGGACCGCTTTAGAGGTGACCCATTGAGCACCCAGCCTGCCACTTGGGGCCCCAATCTAGGAATTAGACCCAGTCCTGGATCCCAGTATCTCTCCCTTCTCCTTGAATAAAGTGCTTCCTCCTCTCTGCCCAGTGGCAGGAGGAATTTCACTCTGGTTTCCCTCGACTTCTGCCCTGTGGCTGCTGGAAAGGAAGAGGCAGTTTTCCAGCTTCCCCTGCTTTTCCTTTCTCATATCCCCCCACTTTTCAGCCCTATAGGTGGGGAAACTGAGGCTGGGGAAGGCAAGAGGAAGCATCATCTATCAGGTCAGGGAACTCTGGAGCAGACGATTGGAAAAGCTCAAATTGACCTTGGACCATGGGTCTCCTTCACCCACCCCATTCGCAGCTCTTCTCCTGCCCATCCCCCAGCCACTCGGCAACCGTCCCCTCCTTCCCAGCTGCCTTGACCTCCATGCAAGTGGGAAGAGACAGAGACCCCAGCCTGGCCGCTAACGCTCTGTCCGGCAGCCCTACTCTTGTGGGTGCTCCTGCAGCATGTGTGAAGGCCCCTCTAGCAAGCTGGTGCTGATGTACTCTATCATAAATCCTCACCTGCCTGCTCCCTCTTAGTCCTGGGTGAATGGGTTTAGCAGAGCTGTGTTTGGATCCAGCCCTCTCTGCTTTCAGCCTGCTTGGCCCCAGCCAGTCTTTCTCCTCCTTCAGTGTGCCAGGGTGGGTGGAGGTGCAGGTACAAATGTGCCATGTGCCCTGGAAAGCCCTTGGTCCAAATGGGATGATTACAGGTGCAAGACCCTTATCAGAGACCCTTGGGGCCAGGTCTTCTTGAAATTTGGAAAGATATTATGGTCCAAATGCCATACAGTATGCAATACCCCCAGGAGGCCTGGGGCAGTATCCTGAGAGCAAATTCGTGCTGGCCTTCCTGCAGTGCAGCAGACAGTATTCCCCCACCAAGGCGCTAGGCAGCGGCAGGGAATAGCTTTGATGTCAAGTTTTGTGGCCAGCTGAGTTGCTGAAAACTTATGGACAAATTTGTGGCTTTCAGAGCATTTCAGAGTTTGGAATTGTGGAAAGGGGACTCTAGCCTTAGTCAACTTATTACTCTAAGCCAAAAGCTGGAGAAAGTCCCAGAGAGGTGGGAGGATTCCTGGAGGCTGGAGTCATACTGGTCCAAGGGAAGGGCAGATTCCCAGGGCTCTGTCCCCTGGCCATCAAGGGTGCCAATCACACCTGTCCCAGCCTGTCCCGAGCAGGCTGGGGAGCAGGACTGAGGTGACCTCTGGAGGCAAAATAGGAACAACTTACCCCAGGATTCTTTTTTTTTTTTTTTTTTTTTGAGATGGAGTCCTGCTCTTGTTGCCCAGGCTGGAGTGCAATGGCACGACTAAGCTCACCACAACCTCCGTCTCCCAGGTTCAAGCAATTCTCCTGCCTCAGCCTCCTGAGTAGCTGGGATTGCAGGCATGCACCACCACGCCTGACCAATTTTTGTATTTTTAGTAGAGCTGGGGTTTCTCCACATTGGTCAGGTTGGTCTCAAACTCTCGACCTCAGGTGATCCGCCCACCTCGGCCTCCCAAAGTGCTGGGATTACAGGTGCACCCGGCCAACTCACCTCGATTCTTAACCCGGGGCCCCAGCCGCTTGACCTCAGCCCCTGGCTTCTCCTCAAGCCTGCAGAGTGACTTATGACTCTCTGGAGAGCCTGGGGCCATTGCATTCTCTTCACAGTCAGCTCTTCATCCTGAAAATGTCCTTCCAGGGGACAGTTATTGTTTAAACAAACTCCCCCATCAGAGACATTTTCATCTAATGGCCTGGTTTAGGGGAAACCAAAATTGAAACCCATCAGACATGGAGGTTGAGGTGACGGCTGGGCCAGCTCAACACGGAAGCATTTATCAGGTGTCCTGGGTCGGCTCGGTTCTCAGGGAACCTGCACCTCCAGACTGGCTTTGATTTATTTCAACAAATCCTAAACTTCAGGATTTTCAAAGACAGTTGCCCTCCTCTATTAGGATTCTTTCGAAAGGTTGGGGGGAGTTGTTTTTCCTCACCAGGGAGGCCAGAGAAAGTGCAGGAAGAAAGAATCTGATGCAGCAGGAGGGAGTTAGGTCAGACCTCAGGAAGAACTTCCAGGTCACATAGGTACGAAGAACAGGCTCAGGACTCTGCATTACTATTTTCTCTAGGACTCCCTGCCTCTCTCTCCTCCCTTCAGCCTTCCCTCTCCCCTGCAGAGCCAGGGTGGCCATTTCCCTGGACAAGGACTGGTGCAGGGATGGGTGGGTCAGCATCACCCCCTGCTTACGCCACCAGTAGCGGCCAGCCTCCTTTACAGGTTTAAGAGTGAGACCCAGTTCTGAATCCCAGCATCCTTAGGGAGACTGGTGTAGCCCCCGGTCTCACCGACGGGAAAACCAATGCTCAGAGAGGCTGAAGGGCTCCCCCACATCGCCTGGTTCTTAGTGCAGAGGGCTGGGCTTCTCAGTTTCCAGCCCTGTGCCCTCTTCCTCTCACCCCAGCCCTTCCCTGTCAGGGCACACAGAGGGGAGGCGGGCTTGCTGGAGGTGGTTAGGAATCAGGCCTTGGAGCAGCTGGTCCAGGCCAGGTCCCTTGAAGCGTGACTCCTTGAGGTCACTTCTGATTGCTTTTCTCCCACAGCTGTGGTTCCCTAGCTCCTCCAGGGCAGGGGAAGCCACTGGAAGTTCCTTGACAGCTGTGTGCGTGCGTGCGTGCGTGCGTGTGTGTGTGTGTCTGTGTTTGGGCCTCTGAGTCTGTCTCCATGGCAAGTCAAGTCAGCCACCGCCCAGCCGAGAGAACAAGAGTGAGAAGAGGCACCCCAGCTGCACAAGCAGGGACCCACAGGTGAGGGCGGCTGACTGAGCGCTTGCGCGCTGTGACGGTCTGGAGGCCTGGGGTAGTCAGGATGTTGCCTGGAAGAGCTAGGCCTCAGGCTGGGAACCCGCAAACTG
Source organism: Cheracebus regulus (assembly GCA_963574635.1). Taxonomy (NCBI): domain Eukaryota; kingdom Metazoa; phylum Chordata; class Mammalia; order Primates; family Pitheciidae; genus Cheracebus; species Cheracebus regulus. The sequence continues at coordinate 18,269 of CAUYQU010091066.1, forward strand.
GACGAGTCCACAAACTCAGCCATCTGCCAGCCAACAGTGTTTCTTTTTTTAACCCCTGAAAAATATAGCCTGCCCAGCCTTCTGCGACACAGCTGGTGGGGGGCGGGGGGTGGGATAATTATGGCCAGAGTGAAAGCAACACTGAGGGGCAGGGGGTGGGGAAAGTGGCTGGGTTTGTTTTGTCTCTCAACAAACCATGGCCCATGTTATCTTCAGTTTAATTAGTTCATTCATTCATTCATTCATTTATTCAACAAGAGTATATTGAGGATTCTGTTCTGTGTTAACAATTTCAGTGGCCCCCGCTTACGGCGCCGAAATACAGGAGTAGGTGCTGTGGATACATTATTTTATTCTCTTTTCATGAACACCTTGTAAGTAGGGCCCAGGCGCTAGACCATATGGTACCTCTGAGAGGATCACATCTTTTGGGCAGACACAGCCTCAAGACAGGATATGTCACTTGTCAAGACCAGGCAGGCTGAATTTGAGCTGCCCTGAGCCCCCTCACCTGGGTGGCCTCCTGCAGTGAACAACCTGCACCTCATACCTGCATCCTGCTTTGAGATTCATGTCATCATCCTTGCTTTACAGATGGAAAACTGAGGACCTTGGGCAGTGTGACCCAGACACACACACGTGACATAGTCTGGTTTGAACCCAGGCAGGATGCAAGGACACGGCCTCTCCAGGAATAACCTGAGTTCCCTGCAAGCCCAGAGCAGAGCGCACTTGGCTGCGCAGAGCGGCTGGGCAGCAGGAACTTTCATGGTCTTCGCTTATATCTCTACAAAATGCGTGGTGCTGAGGTCCGAATGGCCACGGGGTGCACTCCTCAAGGGCAAAACCGCGTTCAGTCACATGTGTACACTCAGAGCTGGGAATGGAGCGGGACCTCGGTCAGTGTTGTTTGCATTGAAAAAAAAAAAAAGGCATGAGTGAATGAACAATCTGGGTGCTTCCCTCAGAGACTTCAGACTGATTGGGTAAATGAGACATGTATTTGGGCCATTACGTGTGACAGCAAAGAGAGTGCAAGCTTTGCCAACATTTATTCACTCACCAAACGTTCCTTGAGCTTACGCTACCGTTCAGGCGTGGTGCCAGGCTCCACGGCAGAATGGTGCCGACCAAGAAGTGGTTTTGGGCTGGCGTCGTCTGGAGTTCCGGAGGAGGTGGGGCCTGGCAGGTCTTCAGGAAGGGGCAGGAGCACTGAAGCGGGACAAGGAGGGAGAAAGGGTAGTCCCGTTGCAGAGGGTGGGGGGCTGTCCCTGTTATTCTCAGACTCTGCCAGACATTCCCCTCACCTAATTTCCCCTGTAGAAATTAGGGTTGGGCTATGAGGGTGGCCGAGTCCTCCCAGGCCTGGGTAGCATCAAGCCCAAAGTGGCACTCCGCAGGTCAGCCGGGGGTTGAGGTACCAATGAGGAGGGAGTCCTCTGGCCAGCCTCTCCGGCTCTGCAGCCAGCCACCTCCTTCCCCAGCTCCCTGGCACAGCGTGGTGCGCCCTCCCCAGGACAAGGACAGTCACACATCACAGCTCTAATTGAAGCCACTTCTGCAGTCTGGGGCGAGATGCTCTTGCAATCCAAAGACGGCTGCGTGGCTCCCTCACTTCCTCCCCTGCCTGCCTCTAACCAGCCCTCTCCTGAGAGTTTCCAAGCCCCCTCTGGGAAGGAGGCGAGCTGGCTCTGGCTGGCTAGGGGATTCTTCCCGAGTCTTACTGTAGCCTGCCGACCAGGCCACCTGTTACACTTTTGCCAACCAGTGCTGGAGGGACGCCGGCCGGTGGGGTGTTCCCCTAGCCTGGTGGGGTTCTGAGGTGTAAGGGGGCTTTGTGGAAAGTGTCCCCAGGGCAGGCTGTGAGGTCTGGGCCAAGTGGAGTCACCACACTGGGCCTCAGTTTCTCCCCTTGTTATATACTTGAACCAAGAGCAGTGGAGTGTGCAAATGAACATGCCACATGGGGGCATACGCCACGTGCGCGCGGATGTGTGAGGTTCCAGTGACGCACCAGGGTGGGAGTAGCGCGCCCCTCGGCATCCCTGTGCTTTGCTGTACTTTTCTGGGTGTGTGCTGGGGAGGCTATGTTCCTGACCCTCCCGCTCTGGGGTGAGAAGGGGTCCCCACCATGTCCTCGGCGTAGGTGAGCAGGCACACATAAAGGGAGGAGGAAGGGGGGCTTCCGGGAGGGGGCGCCGTTGGGGTGTGGTGGAAGGGAGCTGCCAGCAGGGAGGGTGTGGAGCGGTGGCGGAGCGCCGCGAGAGCCCTGGCCTTCCGGAGGTGGAGGTGTGGGGTAGGGGGTGGGCGCCAGGTGCTCTCTTTTTAAAAGGCCGGCGGAAGCGCGTGAGCTTGGCCCGCACTTTCAGCCCAAACTTGCTGGGCTGGGCTCGCACCTCCTCGGGTGCGGCAGCGGCTGCGGCCCCCTCGCCCCCTTTGCGCTTCCCGGCGCTCCCGCCCTCTCCCGCAGCCTCCCCTCTCCGCGCCTTCCTCGCTCCCTCGTCTCTCGCTCCCTCTCTCGCTCGCTCTCCAGCGCGCTCTCATTTTTTTTCCTGCTGCTGTTGCCGCTGCCGCGGCGCCGCCACGCGCCCGCACCTCCGCGGGTTGCGCTTGCCGGTCGCTCCCGCTCCGCTCCCTTCCCAGCCCGGAGCTCTCGGCCAGACCCAGCACCCTTGCCGCCTCGCCCGCTCCTTCCGGCTCGGACGCCGGGCTCCGCGGCAGCTGGAGCAGGGGTTGCCGCCGATTCCCTTCTCGCTTGCTGTCTCGCCGGAGCAGCAGCGGAACGCCGCGCGCTTGGTGGCGGCTCCTGCCGGGCGGCCGCCAGCTCATCCCCGCTGAGTCCCGGACTCCGGGCGGCTCTGCGCCGGGCTCGGTCCGCAGCGTCAGCACCGCTCGCCGCGGCCCGGGCTCTGGGCACCGCGAGAACCGTGTCTCCGGCCGTCGCCTGCCTGCCTGCGCCCCCGGGGCAGGCGGGCACGCAGCCTATCCCTCGCCGCGGCTTAAACCTTGCTGGCGCGCGGTGAGTTGTGGCCCGAGGGGGACGGACAGAGGGGACCGTGCCCTCCGGCCTCCTGGGGCGCTGGCTGCGGCGGGGACCTCGGGGCTCGGGAGGTGGCCTCCGGCGAGCTCCCGCGCTTGGAGTGCCCGGAGGAGAGCCGGCGCCCCGGGAACCGTAGGGGCCGGAGGGCGCGGGACCTGAACTAGAGGGTCTCCCTTCGGGGCTGGGGCAGGCTTTCCGGATGTCCCTGAGGGAGGGAATGGGGCAGAGGGTTTTTTTGCGGGCCCGGTGGAAAGTACTGTCTCTATACGGGGGCTTCCACCGGATGGAGGGTCGTGCCAGCTTTCAGGTGGGGGCGGCGGCATTAGCGCATCCCGGTCTGCGGAGAGGCAGGACAGGCAGAACAGGCGGGGGCGCCGGGCATTATTTGCGCCTCTTCTCGGCAGTCTCCTGGCAGGAGGGCACCCAGCCTCACGCGCCTCGGCTCCTTTCCCAGGCACCGGGTCCGGCTCCCGTGCCCGCCCCAGCGCCGCCTTAGCCACCGGCCAGAGCCCGGCAACCGCTTGCCCGTGGCCTCGGCCGGTTGGGGCGGTCCCCAGGGTATGGGGTCTCCCCGCAGCCCCAGGACTTCAGGGTCAGGGTCTCTCCGGACACGCGGGACCGTCCCTTCCCGGGATCCTGATGAATCCACGAGTCTACGCGGCCGCCGGGCGAGCGGACCGGCCGTGGTCTCTGTGTGCTCGCGCGTGTGTGCCGGGGGTCCCCGCTCCGGGGTCGGTCTTCCCCGGCGCTCGCAGGTGGGAGGCGTCGTCTCCCCGCGCGGGGGCGGGGCCGGGAGGTGGAGGCCCCGACTGCGAGAGGCGCCCCCGCACCAGGGCGGTCTGAGGCTGTTTGTGCTGAGAGGGGGCAGCAGCAGCGGCGGCGGCGGCGGGGAGTCCTGAGGCCCGAACGTACGAGCGCCCCCTGCCCCTAGGCCCCGAGTGACATCCCTCCCTCAGACTTTCAGTCCCTTTTGGAGGAGGCGCCTTGCTTCCTTCTCCCCTCTCCGCACCATTCCGGCCCCTGGCGCGGGAGAACGTCGGCCTTTCCGGACACCGACTGAGCTGGGCTTGCCTAGTTGGGTACCCGAAGCCACGTGTCTGTCAGAGAGGTGGCTGCCCCTGTGTCAATCTGACAGAAAGCCGGAGGTGACAGGGAGGGAGGGGCGTGTTGTTCCCATCGTAATCTCTCGCCTTGTCAGTTCTGGGGTGAGAGTGGGGGCTTAGGGCAGGTGGGGAGGTCAGGGCTCCCAGAGTCTCCGTACAGAGCACCGCATCCCACACCCTGCCATTCTGTAGCGCTTAGCCTCCCGCCCTGGGGCCAGCCCTTGGTGGAGGTGAAGAATGCCCTCCCTCCCATCTCACTACATTCCCTGGATGTGTCCTGTGCTCCCCACTTTCCCCTGGATCCCGATGGGATGCTGGCCTCAGGTCTGCACGCTCAGCTCCTCTGAGCCCAGAAGGGCCTGGGGGCCTTCCTGCCTGAGGTAGGGGGACGCTTCTGTGAAGAGGGGAGGACTAGTAGGAGCCTTTCCGGAGGTGGCACAACTCCCGCAGAGGCCTCTGGGCACTCCGAGGTGGGATCATTCACAGCGCAGGGGCCTCATCCCCTCTTCTTGGCGGGACCTGGGGACTGGTGACCCGGCCCTGGAAGTGGACCTGGCTGCAATGGAGAGTGGAGGTTGCAGCCTTGTCCCCTCGCGCTTCCTGGAGGGCCTCACCAGCTCTTAGTCAGATCCTGTCCTTGGGGTGGGGTGGGTGGGGGCTTTAAGGATGGCACGTCCGAGCCTCTGCTCAGCCCTGGGCTGGGCACGATGTTCCCTTGTGAATTGGATGGCCACTGTCTTCATGTTCCTCTAACTTCTGTCCTTTTGCCCACCTGCCAATACTTTCACACCTGTCAGGGACAAAAATACCCCAAAAGTTATTCTGCTGCACCCCGCACCTTAACCACTTTAGGGACTACCCTTTCCAGGGGCATCTGCATTTAAGAAAGATGGGAGAGGAAGATGGCAATGATTAACCCAAAGGAGTGCTCTACTCGTGGATTCTCAGCATTTTCAGGAGCGAGATATATGGGGGGCACGTAGCTTGTCACTAAGCACAGGTCCTGAGCAGGCGGAGGGGAGGCGGGAGCATGTCAGGAGTTGAGCTGCTTTCTGGGCCTCAGTGGCCTTGCGTAGGCCGCTCCTCCTCCCTCCCCCCTCCCTCCTCCCCCGACCTGCGTCTGGGCGGCTTCATTCCGTTGGAGGCGTGACGTCTCTGAGAGGGAGTGCCTTGCACAGCAGCAGGCAGCCAGAGGTAGGTGAGCGAGCGAGCGTGTGAGCCTGGGACTGAGCGGTGTGCTAGCCAGAAGGGTCAGGGGGCCGGGCTCAGGCCCAGGAGGGCTCTGCAGGCGCCATGAGGTTCATGAGGGGCCCACAGTCCAGCGCCAGGATGTGTGGCGACACCCATACCTGCCCTGCTGCCGGGGGACAGTTGGCAGCCAAAGACGGGAGCAGAACCCACAGGCTCCTGAGCTGAATAATTACAGCCGGTAGATGTGTCCTCTCTCCTAGACAAGTGTGGAGCCAGCAGCTGCTAATTACCACCCACCCTAAGATATCTGCCCACCCCACTGTCCTCTTCTGCTTGGCCTAGAACCCAACTTTCCAGTAGGCAGGCCGCACTGGCAGCCTGGGCAGCTGAGCCTGCCGGCTGCTGGCTGGAAGGTTATCTCACTTCTGCAGAGTGGCAGCCGCCTTTGCCTCCTGGAGAAGGCATGCGGGGAGTTGGCATCGGAGCTCCAGCCCCACTCACTCGGGCTGCAGAAGAGATGCTGGCTGTCTTGGCGGGCCTAACGGGGTTTGCACTGGTAGGCAATGGGCTTAGAGCAGTGGACATCAGCTCTCTGTCACTCCCACTCAGCCTGATGGCTCCTGGAAAGAATGGAGAGGGCTCATTTTCTTAAGTGTCACCTCTGCCCTAGTTAGCAGGGAGCTATAAAAAATTAAGTTAGAGGTTTCGCTGCCTTTGGTCCTTGTAGAGTGCAGGCTGCTTTTTCTTGGTCCTGTGAGCTGTCTGTCTCTCCTCTCTGTGTACTGTCTCTGGCTTCCCTCTCTCTGCTGCCTCCTAGATGAACCTGAGGCTGGTAGCTTCTCCTTCACAACCAGTTCCTTCTCCCTGCCCGCCGTGGGGGCTTCCGCCTCAGTTTCCTGCTTCTCCCTCCACCTGGCTTGCCTTGCCTGAGCCTGCTCCTGGAAGGGAGGCATGTCAGTGGAACTCGCTTAGAAGAGAGGAAGCCTGCTAGCTGGCAGCCAGCCCACCTTGTGGCCCTGCCCACCTCCCCCTCGACCCACAGGCCCAAGAGACTGTTCCAGTCTGTCCGTGTTTCTCTTGACTCCTTGGAAAAACGAGCACCACAAGGATAGTAAAAATCACCCCTTAAATTAAAGCTGATGACTCCCGTCGAAATGTTTTATTATTAACTTCACCATTTAGCAATCTCGTGGCAGCAGTGAGGCAAAAATATATGTGTACACACGTATATTAAATAAATTGGGGAACGAAGTGCATAATGACATTATCTGGACCCCATTCAATTAAGGTAGATATTATCTGTGGTAATTGGGAAATGCCAGCCCATGCCATTTGGGGCCGAGCCATGATGACAGGCAGGCTGTGGTGTCTAGTTAAGGCTCTCAGTTCTCCTGAGAAGGCGCTGGCAGCCCATCGGCTGCGATGATAGTGAATCCCAGGAGAGCTCCAGCAGCTGCGCTCCCCAGGCTGGGCCACCTGCATGGGAACCAGGAGGTCTGGGTTCCACCCAGTCCCTCACACTCGCCCGTCCCAGCCACCCCTCTGCTCCTTAGGGTGACACTGGATCTGTTTCCTGGCTGGGGAAAGCTAGCCCCTGGATCTGTTTCCTGGTTGGGGCCATGACTTCTAGTAAAAACTCTGCCATTGCTGCAGGGTTATTTTTAGGTTTAAGTATAGAAATAAAGATTGGAGGCTTGACCTGATTCCTAAGCTTGTAGAGGGGATTGCTTCTCAGGTGTCACTCACTGCCCCTTTGCAGTGCCTGACCTCGGTGCAGACTCAGGATGAAGTCTCCCCACCAACCACAGTTACGTTCATGCGGTGCAGAGTTTGGGTGTTGATGGGGCTACACCAGTGGCCCCCGCTTTCCAAAGCAGGAGAGAGGAAGAAGCAGGATTAGTGGCGAAGCCCACAATAATAGTGTCTGCAAACGAAGACACTTGCCCACCTGGGTCTTGTGCTGGAAAATTAGAGACGGTGGTGGCATGTGGGGATGGGGAGGAGAAGCCTGGGGTCTGCATGGTTGTGGGGGCCTGCTGGGTGGAGGAGATCCAGGCAGGCATGAGCCTGGTGGCTGGTCCCCTGGCTGTGGGAGAGGAGAAAGGTCAGAGCGGGGCATTTTCGGAGCTGAGCAGGGGGCCCACGGGCTGATGACACTGCTTGCCTTGTCCGTGGGACTTGCTCCTGTGAGCTGCTGTGGCCTTTGCAGGTGGCTGTCCTTCTAGGTCTCAGGTTTCTCTGGTGATGAGTCCCTGCCTGTGCTGTGCTCAGACTCTTCAGTGGCCCCTCATTTCCCTGTCCACACTGTGGCCCATAAGGTCCCGTTGATCTCGTGTTCTAGGCCCTCTCTGACCTCATTGCATGAACCTCTCCCCACTGCCTGGTCATGTTGGGCTCCTTGCTCATCCTCAGATGTCAAGTGCCAAGCCTGTGCCCACCTCAGGGCCTTTGCACTTGCTGTTCTTTCTGTTTGGAATCCTCTTTGCCCAGGTGTTCACGACTCATGCTTTTACAGCTTTTACTCCAGGATCAAATGCCACTTCCTCAGAGAAGCCCTCCCTGATTATTCTTTTCTAAAAAAGCCCATCTGGTCATTTCCTGTTGCCTTATCTGCCTTATTTTCTTTTGTGTCCCCTGATCCCCTGAAGTCCCAGCCATCTATGTGTTCACATATTTGTTGTCTGTCCTGTGCTCCTCTGGGACATGGGCTCCACAGGGCAGGTGTTTGTGTCGGTTTCTCTCCCAGTGATCCCCCAGTGCCCAGAGCAGGGCCTGGCACACAGTGGGAGCTCAGCGCACCTTTGAATGCCACACCGAGGGACTGGATGGCTGTGGCAGAGGGGACTGTCTTCTATGCTTGAGCACACAACAGAGTTGTGAGAATTCAATGTGAGGTCCGGGTGCCACTCTGGACTGGGCATGCTGCTGCAGACCCCCTGTCCTGGGCTCTGCTCTGGTCAGGGACCTGGCTTTGCCTGGTCAGTTACCGAGCCTTTCCTGTGTTCTGAAGCTGGGACTGGGTGTGGAGGACATAGAGATGAGGGCGGTGCTGTCCATGCAGGCCTTTAATGTGCTCCCAGCCTCGTCAGTGTTAACACGAGAGAGGTTCTGCATCATTAACTGCAGAGGAAGGAGATAACAGGAATTGTAATAATCAGGGCAGGCTTCCTGGAGGAGGAAGGCTCTTAGCTGCTTCTTGAAGGGTGAGCTTCACAGAGAGGAGGCTGGAGCGAATCACAGGTTGGGGGAAGGCAGGGGCAATAGATATAAAGTTTTCTGCTCCGAGTTTACACTGGCATTAAGCAAAAGAATTACTTCCTCCTTTCCTCCCTCCCTGCTCTCTTGGGGGCATTGCCCCCCAATGCACAGCACAGAGCCAGTCGCCTCTGAATCAGGGCCCTGTTGTTTTGGCAGAACAGGGAGGTGACAGCTTGTGGAGTGGGGTCCAGGGTTTCTGACATTGGGAGGTTTCCTGGTCCAGGCTAGTGAGCTGGAGCGGCTCAGTGGGGAAGGAAAGGGAAGAGGGTTGGGGGCCAGACCCCCACTGTGCCCTCCTCCTTGCGCTTAGCTCTTAGCATGTGGCTGTGGCCATTCTGGCTGACTGCCTGGGAGCAGGGCTTCTCTGTAGGCAGAATAAAGCCCAGCTGGCCTGGGGTGGGTTGAAGGTTCCAAGATGCCTCCTCATAGCCCAGTCAATCCTTAGTTTCCCTACCTGAAACTATGCCTCACATTCCACCACTAGAATCATTCCTGTGGGTTAAAGAATTGCCTGTGGAAGGGACCTTAAATGCAGAAATAGATTACTTGAACGAGAGGCCCAGGAATCATTTGGCTCGCATCACGTAACTCATTCACTTCCACGAAGCCTGCTGGGGACGCCAGGCTCTGTGCAAGGCTGGGCTGCAGGGGTCAGCATGAGGAGTGTTGTGCTGCTAGGATTTGAAGGGCTAACTGGCCGTCCCCTTCCCCATAGCCTGGGAGTCATACAGGTGCAGCTGGTAGGGGTGGCACAGTTCTGAGGACCCGATTTCTGGGTCTTGGCCTTGTCCTACAAACTACACCTCTGCCCAGCAAGTGGGGGCCCAGAGGCATGGCAGAGGGGTCACAGAGGTGAGGGGAGGTGAGAGGCCTCCAATTCTCCCTTGCTTCCCCTTTGGGGCAGAGACACTGCCATCCCCCTTCTGGGAGATGCAAGGTGTGGGCGATCAGGCATCTAAACAGCTCAGGAATTCAAACCAGACTCCACACAGCCATCACAATTCTCAAGCACTCCTGAGCACCTGGGCTGCATGTGCCCTGCGGAGGCAAAGGGGAATGGAGATGAAGGGGGTGCCGGTGGGAACACAGAGAAGGTTGGGAGCTGAGAGGAAGGTGAGAGGGAGCTCTTGGCCTGGCTTTTCTTGCTGAACCCCTAGGGGCTCAGGCCTGAGTCCACAAACCCCCTCCTATGGGAGCTGACCCTCAGAGGGCCAAGAGCAGGAAGGAGCCAGGGGCTCTGGCAACGACCCTGACCCTGGGGAACAAAAGACAAAGTTGTTCCCTCTATTTGCCTTTTATTGTGGTGTTTGGATTTGTTCCATTTTCTTAGTGTTAGGAGAATAAAAGGAAACTCTGTGAAAAATAATCCGGGGGTTTGGTAAATCACAGTAGTTTTCTTCGGATCTGGTTGTTGCTTTGTGGTTTGTGGTTCTTTCTGACTTGGGCCCTGGATGCCGAGGGAAGGATTAAAGTTGGAAAAGCACAAAGGTCCTGCTTATTAATATTATACTAAGAAGTGGGCCGGGCAAAGTGGCTGACACCTGTAATCCCAGTACTTTGGGAGGCTGAGGCTGGAGGATCGCTTGAGCTCAGGTGTTTGAGACCAGCCTGGGCAACGTAGTGAGATGTCATCTGTGCAAAAATAATAATAATTAGCCTGGTGTGGTGGCACATGCCTGCAGTCCCAGTTACTCAGGAGGCTGAGGTGGGAGGATCGCTTGAGCCTGAGATGTTGAGGCTGTAGTGAGCCATGATTGCACCACTGCACTCTGCCTAGGTGACAGAGTGAGACCCTGTCTCAAAAAAAAAAAAAAAAAAAGAGAGAAGAAGAAGAAGAAAAAGACTTAGAAGTGGTCACAAGGCAGGTTCCTGGAGTCTGTCCACGAAGGCCCTTGATATCAGAGAGGCCCCAGCTGGGATGCATGGGGACCCCTCCAGCCCCCTTACCCTAATGTTGGTGGTGGAAAGGGGTAGCCTGCAACTGTCCCCATCAGCTCCCCTTGCATACTCATTCACTGGAAAGAATGCTCTAGAAAACACTGTTGGCCTGTGAGCTACTGCTGTGGAGGTGACCGAGTCACCCTTATCCCTGCCTCTTCAGGGCTCTCATCCCTCCATGCCTGGATCTGTCCTCCTCTGGAGCCAAGGAACCTGTGGAGCCGGAGAAGAGAGAGACTGGGAGAGGGTGCTGGGGAAGAGAGAGGGCAAAGAGGCCCGCCTGGGGGTGGGGCCCACTCTGACTTGGGCTCACAGTCACCCCTGCCGTTTTACCTGGGGAAGGATGCCCCAGACGGACCCAGGCTTGAGCTCTCCTGGCTATTTTGGAATTGGCGGGGGAGTGTCTGAAAACTGGGGAAAGGACTTTAAAGAAGGACCCCTTCTATGTGCCCCCAGCTCCCTGCTCTGCAGAAGGAAGCAGGCCCTGCGGGGGAGGGGAGCATCCGCCAGGCCCCACCCCGCCCCGCCCGGCCTCTGCTCTCAGTGGCTTCTTTCACTCATGGGGTATTTTTACTTTTCCCTTGTTCCTGTTACATGATCAAAGGAGGGAGGGGAAGCTAAAAGCGGCAGTGGCTTGCCCAGCTCTCTGGAGAAGCTCAGAAAAGGCAGGCCTGGTGGGACTGAGGTGTGGACAGGGACCTGTGGGCAGGGGCTGGGACCCAGTCCTGTGGGAGGGAGGTCTCACAGGGGATCGGACCAGCTTGGGGCTCCAGGCTCTTGATTCTAATCTGCAGGTGTTTGCCTTTCTCCTCTCAGAGGCCTCCTTCCCCCATGGCCTCTGTCCTTCCCTGTGTGTGTGTGTGTGTGTGTGTGTGTGCGCGTGCACGTGCACACGTACGCGTGTGCATGCATTGCTCAGCCCCAAGGAGAAGCCAGTGTGAGCCCTCACAAAGGATCTGGAAGCCTGAGTAGGGCCTGACTGTCAAAAGCTGCTGTGCATTGATCTACCAGCCTGTATCTGCCCTGCTGTAGCCCCGGCACACGGCCTGTCATGATGCCAAAAATCCCTCTGTTTGAAATTCATGGAAACTGGTCATACACTCACAGGATGTTGGAATTGGCAAGGCCTGAGAGATCCTCTGGGCCAGCACAGAGGAGCAGCCAGGGGCATGGGCAGTCTGCACAAGCTCTGTGCCCCTGGCTAGATGTCGCTTAAGCACTTGGTGCCTTGGCTTCCTTATCTGTGAGAAAGGGATAAAAATACCATGTGGCTCATAGGGATGTTAGGATTACATGAGAAAATGTAGGTAAAGTACTTAGAACAGTGCTTGGCACATGGCAGTGGTTGTCATTTGCTGTGATTTCTCCACGGGGCACCGTCGGCATTTGGACAGGATGGTGTTCCACCTCGCAGGCTCTCCCACCCACAGCTGGCCAGTCAGCACCTCTGCCCCCCACCTGAGCACGGGCAGGTAGCTGACTCTCCGCCATCATTGCAACAACTGAAAATATGTCAGCAGGGGCAGTATCGCCCCCAGATTGGATTTCACTCCAACCCACCCATTTTACGGATTTTCCTGAGGACTAGGAGGGATGCACCTTACCTCCAGCCACTGTGGCAGGACTGTGAGATTTGGTTGTGGCTCTTGTAGTTTCTGTCTTCTGAATTTCCTGATACTGGCATTGGCAAATCATACCTGACCTCCTGTCACTCTCCACAGCCATCTAGGACAGAGATCTGGTAAACTTATTCACAGGAGGGTGTGAGTGATGGACAGCTCCATACAGGTGCAGCCCCCCCGCCCCTTGTATTTTAATGGCTCTTAAGCCTTCCCCAAAGCACTGGCATTGGCCCCCAGTCCTAGGTCCCTGGCTCTTGGCTCTGGGGGAGAGGGTGGTATTGAGAAACTTTCTGTGGGCTTTGCTGGGGCTTCCCCAGTGTGGCTGATAAGGCTTCTGGTGTTGAATGCATCTTGACTGGCTGTGTGACTTTGGGAGAGTTATGTGATGTCTCTGGGCTACTGGTTTGCCTGCACCTTGGGGCCAAGGAGAATTAGTAGCCATATTCTTGGTTTCTGAGGAGGTAATGTGAAGGGAGCATTTTGAAGAAGGGGTGAAATGTGAAATGAGGGTCTGGAAGGCCAGAGAAGCTCAGGAACTGAGGCTGGGCTCTGGGGCTCTGCAGCTTCCTTTCCCCGCCTTGGCCCAGACTGGTGCAATCAGGGCCTCTGTTGGAATGACAGGTGGGGAGGGATGGCCCTGAGACCACTGCTTGGTCTGGATGGAGGGACCACATCTTTGGGGAAGCCTCTTAATCCCATCATAAGCTCCTCTTTCAACTGCTTGGGGAAACTGAGGCACAGATGGACAAGTGGCTTGTTGGTCTTCCTTTGACAAACCCCTGGGGAAGGGGTCCTTGGGTTTGACCCCTAGTCAAGCCCTGACTTAGCTTCCATCTCTTCTCCCTGTGGCCTCCTAAGTGGTGGGGAGGGAGGTTGCTGGCTTTGAGTGGGGAGGCTGGGGTGAGGGAAGGAACCCCCAGGGGAAATTAGCCCAAATTAGCAGTGAGAATGAGGAAGGGCTGGTGTTCTCTGCTCTACCCTTGCAGATAAATATTTAATCACAACAACAATAATAATGATGATGGTCTTAATAATGTGCAGTAGCTCAGGCTGTAACCCGAGCCCCGCTCTCAGAGGGAGGAAGTAGGGGTGGGGAGAAAGAGCAGTGGAGAAATGGAGAGATGAAGAAAGTCAGGAGAGGGAGGGAGGGAGGACGTGCAAGCTGAACGAAGGCTTGCTCCAGTGCAGGGGCTGCTGGGTTTACCCTCTCTGCCTGGGGTAACTGTGCAGCTGGGGTGGAAGCCGTAGAGTACAGAGTCCACTTTGTGCTCCCTGATTCAGGATGAAAATCCAGAACCCCCACAGCCTCAGCTCCTCCCTGGCCTTCCCTTGGCCTTCAGAGTGAGCAGCTCCAGCCTGCACCACCACCTTCCAGGATGATTTCTTCTTGAGGGGGCCTTACTTGCATTTCTGGGTCTCTGAGTCCCTGAAGAGCCAAAGTGTCTCGAGCTCCACAGCTGAGAGCAGGGAAGCTGGGCTGCAGTAGGCATTGTCCAAGCTTTTCTGAGCTTGTAATTAAATTGCACACTCCCTGTGTGACTCAGGCAAAATGCTCTCCTGCTCTGGGCCTCAGTTTCCTCATCTCTGTGATGGGATTGGGCCCATGGGACCTGTTTCTTGATCTTCTTTATGTGGGTGTGTTGAGGAAGGCCCTTGCTCCCCACAAGCCAGTTCCAGGCTGTTCCTGGGGAGTGTGCTCTCTGATACCCAGGATACTGATGGCAGTGGGTACAGGCCTTAGGAAGCTTCAAATATGACCTAATTTCTCCCTTACACGCTCCCATTTAAGCCAGAGTTGAGCAACGGCAGAGAGGAAACCATGTTCAGGAGACTTATGGAGTCTTTGGCAATAACCTCCAGCATCTCCTCTCAGGCTCCTGAAGAGAGATGAGACTAGCTAATGTCTTCTTTGGGCTTCTGTTTGATACTCTCTCTCTCTCTTCCCCTTCTAAGGTTGGTAAGTGGAGAGGATTGGAGCTGTTTTCTCCTTGATGCCAAGATACGCCAAGCTAGGAGCACTCTGCCCTTTCCACAGTCATCCACCGAGAACAGGCCTGCAGGACGGGACAAGGATCAGAGCCTCCCTGCAACCCCGGCCACTGCCTGCCGTCTGTGGGCCTGGACTGTGCGGGCAACTGTGCTTTGCCCGAGTGACAAGGAGGAGGTGGGAGAGGGCAGCAGCATGGGCCACGCGGTTGGCTGCTCTCAGTCCCCCTGCTGCTGAAGCTGCTCTGCCCATGCTCACCCAGGCCGTGGGGCCAGGGACCTGCCAGGGCTAGGAGTGGGCCTGCCGTTCATGGGTCTCTAGGGATTTCCGAGATGCCTGGGAAGAGAGGCTTGGGCTGGTGGTGGGCCCGGCTGCCCCTTTGCCTGCTCCTCAGCCTTTACAGCCCCTGGATGCCTTCCTCCCTGGGGAAGCCCAAAGGCCATCCTCACATGAATTCCATCCGCATAGATGGGGACATCACACTGGGAGGCCTGTTCCCGGTGCACGGCCGGGGCTCAGAGGGCAAGGCCTGTGGAGAACTTAAGAAGGAAAAGGGCATCCACCGGCTGGAAGCCATGCTCTTCGCCCTGGACCGCATCAACAACGACCCGGACCTGCTGCCCAACATCACACTGGGCGCCCGCATTCTGGACACCTGCTCCAGGGACACCCATGCCCTCGAGCAGTCACTGACCTTTGTGCAGGCGCTCATTGAGAAGGATGGCACGGAGGTCCGCTGTGGCAGTGGCGGCCCACCCATCATCACCAAGCCTGAACGCGTGGTGGGTGTCATCGGTGCCTCGGGGAGCTCGGTCTCCATCATGGTGGCCAACATCCTTCGCCTTTTCAAGGTCAGTGCCTTGGTTGGTCCCCCGAGGTGCTCTTCCCCCAGCGGCCTCTACCCACCACACACCAGGATGCCAGGCCTGGCCCACCAGCCCCTTTCTCCTCCTATTTTCCTAACTCCAAGGGACAGTTTTTTCCTCAGAGCAGTGTCTGAGAATTTGGGGCAGCCCTTCCTGGTTTCAGTATGTTGTCCTGTGATTCTGGCGCAGGCACAGCAGAGTCAAAGGCATCATCAGGGAGGGACCCAGCCGTGTGGCGCTGACCGAGGTGCTGAAACAGCACCTGCCGCTGGAGGCTCAGTGAGCAGCTCCTCTCCGGGGAATTCTGCACCAGGAGGGAAAAGGATGTTCTGGAGAACGACAGAAGGGAGGAGGAGATAGGCAGACAGACAGATAAAAAGATAGGCAGGTGGATAGACAGGCAGACAGACAGATAAGAAGAATGGAAAGATGAATGCTGGAGGTTCCCAGGGAGATGAGACTTTTGCTTTGACGTTGTTTTCAAATAATTGCTATTCCCCAAAAAGATATGTTTTTCTTCTGGGTAGTTGAGGAAGCCCCTTGTGGCCCTCTTGCCCCACCCGAGGTTGGAGAAAGTGTCCTCATTTTTTGGATGGAATGTGGGGCTGCTGAGCCTGCGGAGAATGCAGATGAGGACGGGAAAACTGAGGCCTGCGGGAGTAGGCGGTCTCTGTTTCTGGTGCCCTGGGCCTGAACCAAGCTTTCCTCTGATTTCCTTCCTTCTGCCCTTCTTCCCTGCACACCTTTCTCCCTTTCCTTCTGGAATCCCTCCCAACCCCCTCCTCGCAGCCTCCTTTCCTCTCTTCCTGGGGCAAGAGCTGCTGATTTGCAATTCAATTGGAGCCAAGTGCTTCGCTAAGCTGCTAAAACAACTGAAAGCTACCGAGTAGAGAGAAAAACATTACAAGCATTTTACCAATAATTATGTGCCCGCTTCTCTCTTGGAGCCTGCCTTGTTTGCTCTGTGTGTGCATGTGTGTGTGTGTGTTTGTGCGTGTTTGTGTTTGGTGGGCGTGGAGGAGAGAATGGGGAGAGGAAGAGGAAGGGACACTGAGGAAGCTGCTTGGTCCCTCCCTCACCCTCGTGTCAGATTCTTGGCCTCTGGAGTTGACCTTTGTCTCCCCAAAGTCTCCAGGGGTAGGGAGTGGACCGAGAGGCTGTTTTGCACCAGGCATAGTGGGGAGAGCTGAGGCTGGACCCCTCTCATCGGGTCTCTTTCTGGAAGCCATTAGCCCACCTCCCATGATACATCAGGACTTGGGGACTTGTCTGGCGGCCCGCATAGAAATGGGGGTGAAGGGGGAGGACGGTCCCAGTGTTGGGGTTGGGAAGAGGAAGCTGGTGGGTCTCGGTGACAAAGGGAGGAGGCCAGAGTTGTGCTGTCACATGTCTGGGTGGGGCAGAACTTTTGCGTTGGCTGCTCTGGGGCTGAAGAGCATGTGTGCCCCCTCCTGTGTATATAGCCCTGTCTCTAGTATGCTCTGTGGGGCTCGAATGTGAGGCTTTTCCTGGAGTGTTGGTTTCACCTGATGATTTGGATGAAAACATAATTTTAATTTTAAAACAAATGGATGCATTATGAAGAGTGCAAAAGTTGCATGTGGTTAAAATTTTTTTTTTTTTTATGATCAGTGGTTTAACCTGGTTGTACGCAGTTTGAAGATGAAGCAGGGAACTTGAAGAAATTTCTGCCCTTGCATTAGGCAATTGGAGCAATCCCCGGGGGCTGTGTTGCTCTGAACATCTTTCAGAGCTCCCTGGCAGGAGGGTTCAGGAATGGGTAGCCTGGCCTAGCCCTCCCACCGCACCCAGTTTTGCAGTGGGGACTGGAGACCAGAGGAGACGCAGAGCTGGCTGGGCTGTCCCAGGCTGGGGCCTAGTGATGGCTCAGGCCAGATGAGTCATCACTTCAGCCCGCCTGGCCCTGGCCTGGGAGCTGAGGCAGCCTGGGCCATCCAGCAGAGGGGACAAGCCCTGGACTCCTTGTCAGCCTGGCAGGGTGGGGCACAGACCCCCCAGCCTCCAGGAAGGCCACCCCACAAGTGAGGCTGCTGCATTCTTTTTATCTGAGATTGTAATTAAACTCCTCTAGTGACTCTGGGTCTTTTAGAAAGATGGTAAAACAGCCTGGTCCAGTCCTTGAAGCTGTGACATTGGTGAGGGTCCCCTCTCCCGTTTTCCAGAGGGGACTGAGTGCCTACTTTACAGGGAGGTGGAGAGGCTGAGAGGAGCTGAGTTCCCGTCACTTGGCACATGGTGAAGGCTCAAGGGATTGTCACTCAGCTTTAGGTATTAGAGTATGTTCTTGGGAACATAGATATTTTGAGATGAGATGCTGAGTGCCCAGATGGGGGAGTGGGCTGCAACTGCTGTGCTAACCTCTACCAGAAAGGGGAAGGGCCAGGTGGGGTGAGGCGCCTGGGGTGAAGAGCCTTACTATCCTAGAGGTTCATGGTGTCCTCTGTTTGTCTGGCCATAGAGGAGCATGGTGCGGTCTCAGTTTGGCCTGTGCCTCCTCAGAACACAGGATGGAGTGGTTGGGGCCAGGGTCAGGAGCCCCCTAGGCTGTACAGACAGTGCGGCAGGACCAGGAGGTAGAGATCTGGGAAGTGGAGCAGAAAGTGGGAGAGAGTGTTAGAGCTGGGCGAGGGAAGGGAGGGGCGGGGAGAGGGAGCCAGCCGGCTGTGGCCTGCATTCCCTGGGTCCCTTTTAACAGCATTAATGTTCCAGGCTGGCGACAAGAGGCCTCCTCAATAATTAAACTGATAGAAACAAGAGGCTGGGTGAGAAACTTAAAAGCCACTTACAGAAGCAAAAAGATTGAACTTTGGGGAGGGAGGTAGGGAGCAGGAGCCTCTGGAAGGAGAGGGTGAGCAAGGGATACCTTTGGGGAGGGGCCCTGCACCCACCGCCAGGTGTCCATTTAAGAGGACCCCACTGCAGCCCCTCCCTGCCCTGCTCCCCTGATGATGGGTTAATGTGGCCTGCTGGGAACCTGGCACCAGAGGCTGTGATGACAGCTCTCCTTCCTGCAAGAGGTGGACTTCCGGAGCCCTGGGTTTGGGGGTACCAGGTGATATCCTGCATAGAGAATGCTAATGGGGTGCAGTCGGGGCCAGGCTGGGAGCAAAACTCACAAGCGACAGAGCTGGAAGGGGCCAACCTCTTGCTCTGCAGATGTGGGTGCTGAGCGCTGATAAAATGACAGGGCAGGGCTCAAAGCCAGGTCCCCTCCCCAGGCCTGACTCCTGGGAAACTGCTTGCTCAAATCAGCTGAGTCCGAAGTGGGACTTGAACAGGTCTTTGTTGGGGACCAGAAGTCCTGACTCTTGGGAATTCATAGGTCTGACAGCTTCTATCCCTGACTTCCCTGCTCCCACCCCTTCTTTCATCTGAAATTTGTCCCATTCTTTCAGGACAGGGGGTGCTGATGGGTGTGAAGAATACCTTTTGGTGGGCTCCTAAGACCAGTGGTTGTAGCCTGTACAATGCACTGTTGTGGGCCCACCCCAGGTTCTGGAGCAAGTCAGGCCTGGGCTTTAATTTCTGAGCCACTAATTACCTCAGCTCCACTTACCATGTCAGTTACTTACACCATAGTGTGAATGAGCCCATAAGACTTGGGCACAGTGGCTCTCAGCACTTTGGGAGGCCGAGGCTGGTGGATCACCTGAGGTTAGGAGTTCGAGACCAGCCTGGACAACATGGTGAAATCCCGTCTCTGCTAAGAAAACAAAAATTAGCTGGGCGTGGTGACATGCACCTGTAATCCCAGCTCCTCGGGAGGCTGAGGCAGGAGAACCCGCTCCTGGGAGGAGGAGGTTGCAGTGAGCCGAGATCGCGCCACTGAACTCCAGCCTAGGTGACAGAGTAATTTTCCGTATAAAAAAAAAAAAAAACGGAAATTTTCCTGAGAGCAGTCATTTTTGGGAGAGGGGGTGAAGAACAGACTGGAGACCTCCCGGAGGGAAACAGTTTCCAGATTCTGTACCTGTAAGAGCTCAGAGGGATCCAGAAATCGTTTCTTTGAGCCTTCTATTTATTTTGCAGTGGAGAAAGCTGAGGCTTGGAGAAGGGAGGGCTGCACCGCACAGGGGCAAGCGTTTGGACTGGAGCCAGGCAGCCTGGGGCCTGACCACCCTGGCAAACTGCTTAACCCTTCTCTGCCTCAGTTTCCTCACTTGTAAAATGGAGATGATAATGGTGCCAGCCTCATAGGTCAGCCTGGGGATTCAGAGTTAAGGTCCAGCTAGATGTCGTGGCTCACGCCTGTAATCCCAGCACTTTGGGAGGCTGAGCTGGGCAGATCACTTCAGGTCAGGAGTTCAAGACCAGCCTGGCCAACATGGTGAAACCCTGTCTCTACTAAAAATACAATAATAAGCTGAGTTGGGCGTGGTGGCAGTTGCCTGTAATCTAGCTATTTGGGATGCTGAGGCAGATGAATGACTTGAACCTGGGAGGCAGAGGTTGTAGTAAGCTGAGATCGCACCATTGCATTCCAGCCTGTGACAAGAGTGAAACTCAGTCAAAAAAAAAAAAAAAAGAATTAAGGTCCAAGAATGCCTAGCATGGTGCCTGGCACCCAGTCAGCCCACAGGAAATGTCACTGCACAGCTTGTAGCTGGGCCTTAAGTCAGCATGAGGGACTCCGCTGATGCGGAAGAGGATGGAGCGGGCAGGCAGTGACAGACGGTGACCTTTAAGGCTGATCCCAGAGAGATCCCCACCATCTGCGGGGCCTCTTGTGTCTTCCTGCCTTGAGCGCAGCGCTCGGTGTTGAGACTGAGCACACGACTTAACTTTGGGTAATAAGAGTTTCTTGCTATCATGAAATAGGGGTGTGGGAAGGGGGATCAGGTGTCCTCTAGGCTCTTGGCTGCTTCTGGAGCTGAGGCTAAGGGTGTGGCCCTGGGGGAACTCTGGCTTAGATCACACAAGATGTTCTGTCAAGGATGTGGCTTTGTGTCTTTACGTGTTTTCACCACACAATCAGGAGCGGCTCTAGGGAGAGCCTACCCACCCTCCTGCAGCCTGCCCATCTTGACCAGGCCAGGGAACCTGGAGGCATTTTTGACCACCGTCTTTCTGTTCATCAGCTCACCCTGCAGGCTCCACTTTCAGAACCTGTCCTGGACGTGACTGCTCCTCAGAGTCTTCACCCCCATAGTCTCTTACCCAGCTCATTACAGAAGGCCAGTCTTTACTCTCTTGACTCCAATAAGCCTCTCCACAGCCAGACCTCCACTCAGCAGCCGGCGTGATTTTTCTAAAACCCAGATGGAATCCACTCAACCCTCTGCTTAAACCTTTTATTGGCTTCCCGTTGCTCTTAGATTAAAACATGAACTCCTTACCCGTCCGAGAGGCCCTGTGCTACCTGATGCCCCTGGAGTCCCTTTGTCCCTCCAGGCACTGCCCACACCAGTCATACTGTTTTCTTTATGCTCCTTGAAGACACCATGCTATTTTCCAACCGCAGGGCCTTTGCACCTGCTCGCCTCGCTGTCTGGAGTCTTCTCCTCCCCCTCTTTGAAGCTGGATCTTCCTCATTCAGCCTTGGGCTTAAATGGCCTCTCTTCAGAGAAGCTCCTGGCCCCTGGCTATTCTGTCTCTTTCCCTGTTCTTTATTTTTTTGAAGGTGCTCGTCATAGTTGCAGTCATGTATGCATTTGTTTGTTTTCCTTTTTGCTGTTGGCTTCCCCTCTAGACGGGGGGTTAGCAAGGAGCCAAATGTGGCCTGGTATTGTACAGTTCATGAGCTAAAAAAGGCTTTTATATTTTAAATGGTTGAAAAACAAAATAAAAAGAAAAATAATGTCATGATACAGGAAAATTATATGAAACTCCAATTTCTGTGTCCATAAATAAAGCTTTATAGGGACACAGCCATGCCCATTCGCTTATGTCTTGTCTAGAGCTGCTGTCAAGCTACAAGCACAGAACTGAGTAGAGGAGACAGAGACAGATCTGGCCCCTGCTAGGCTCTACGCCCCACCTATAGGACTTTCAGCTGGTGTGGGCCCCTAGTGGCCCTTAGGAAACCTTCACCAAATGGACTCACGGAGGGGTGGGGAATGGGAGGGAGGCCTCTGCAGCCCCCATGTCTGCAGCCACAGCCGGGCAGCTGAAGTCTTGGGAGCCCCCTGCAAGCTCCTGGCTGTGGGGATGGGTGTGGCTGGACCCACCTTACCACTGGGTCAAGTCAGGGCCCACCAGTGCCCACTACTGGTGGCATCCAGGGTCAGTTGGATGTGTTTCTTCCCCCCAAAACACCTTCTCCAGGTCCTCACTGACTCAGGGAATTCCTTTCACCTAAAGCTTTGCTCCCTGTTAAAGGGGATCACCATGTCCCATTTTAGGCTGTCATTAGAGATTTGTCCCAACAGGGCTTGCTCTGTAAATGTTGGGGGGTACATGAGGGACCCTCTCTGAGAGGTGACTGAGGTGAAATAATTAAACCATTTACATAGTACTTACCCCGTGCCGGGCTTGTCCTCACCATCACAGCAACCCTGGGGGCAGGTATACAGTTGTTATCCCTATTTTGCAGAACTGAGAACGAAAGCACAGAGAAGCTAAGCAACTTGCCCGAGGTCACACAGCTAGTAAGTGGTGGAGCCTGGATTTGAGCCCAGGCCGTCTGGTCCTGAATCTATCTTATTTTACCACTCTGCTCTCCTGCTTCTTGACCACCAGCTAGGGGTGGGTTTGAGACCTGGCCTGATGCTTACTTACTGCATGGCCTCTACAAGCCTCAGTTTATTGGCCTGTGAAATGGGTGTGATGATGCCCAGCTGGCAAAAGCGATAATGTCCCCAAAGCCCTCAGGAGGTGCTCAGGGAGGCTGAGGATACAAAATAGGATTCGATAGACGCTGGAGTGCTCTTGAGGGCCTGGGGAAGGAGAGAAAGGGGTGTCCAAAGTAGGTCTTGCTGAGGGTGACTGTCAGGGCCAGTTCTCCTGAGGGGAGGGCAGAGAAGCTCCCTGCTGTGACAGTCTCTCTTTCCCCCAGACCCCACTGTGGTGAGAGCCTGGGAAGGGGAATCTGCAGACCAGAGCCAGGCCTGAGCCAGGATAGAGAGGAGAAGGGGCGTGGAAGGAGGGGAGCCCTGGCATCGGGCAGCACCAGCAGCCCTGAGGGGAGGCTCAGAGCCCCCTGGCTACTGGCAGCCAGACCTCTCTGTGCCCTTGGGTGGGCCTTTCCCTGTGGATTGGGGCCGGTAGGGTAGAAGTTGCTTTGCTCCAGTGGGTCTCAAGCCTGGCAACTTGTCACATTCACGGGGAGGTTCAGGGAGCATTGGATTCCTGGATCCCTAGCGGGCTGATAAGACTGTGAACCCAGGGTCTGTTTCTGGACACCTAGGAGCCCAGTTGGCCACTGACCCAGATGCCTCAAGTCCTTGGTTTTCTTTTCCAGGGAGTGCCCCACCCACCCTGTAGTCCTCTCAAGCCTGTTTCCTCTGAGGGGCACCCTGAGGTATGAGGGTTTGCAGTGGAGGCAGGTGGGATGTCAGCTTTAGCGTGCGGTGACTGGATGGGCAACAGGCTCATTCCTGCGGTTAAAAGGCAAGCGTGGAGGCCTTTCGGGGCCATGCATGTATTTGTTCACTTACTGAACCTACTGGCTATCTCCTTTGTGCCCGGCTCTGCAAGAGCAGTGGTCCGTCTCAGCAGCATGCTGGAATCACTTGGGGAGTTTAGAAAAGCCTCATACCCTGGTACACCTCAGGAATTCAGATTTTACTGGTCTGAGATGGGGCCTGGGCTGCCTGAGTGATGACAGGGCATTCCAGGTGGAGGACCATCCGTCGAAGTGAATTTTATCAAGCAGGAAGCACATAGGCGATCCCTGCCGTGGTGGGCTTCCACACTGGAGGGAGAAGGCAGGCGGTGAGAAGGCAAAGCATGCAGTGTGCATCGTCAGGGCAGTGGCGCCCTGCAGAATCACAAAGCGAGGAGTGGCTGGAGAGCCGCACGGGAGGGGAGGCCAGTCTAGACAGGGTTGGTGGGGAGGACTTGCTGCAGAACAGACATTTGTGCAGAACCTGAACGGAGTGGAGGGCTGCCCTGTGGCTGTGAGAAAGAGTGTTCTAGGCAGAGGCAGTAACATGCTCCTGACAGAGACCCAGGGGCAGGACTCTGCTTGGCTGTTGTTCTGAGCTGGGAGCTTGAGATGCAGGTCCAAGACAGTCCGGGAGCAGGGAGAAGGCCTCCAAACCCCTCCTGATCCTTCTGGCTGCAGAGGGTGTCATGGGAGGACAAGTCACCAGGTCTCTCAGGACCTCTGTTTCCTCACCTGTAAAGTGGGCAGATGGCCCTGCGCAGCCCTTGTGAAGCCACAGAGGTGATGGCCCCTGTGAGAGGCTCCTTCTTTCCGTGGGCTCCTACCCTGATGGCTTTTGCACACCTGGACCTTCCTGGGCCTCTTCAGACCCCATCCCATTACTCCCCCAGCTCCCAGCCTGAGGATGGACAGAGTTGGGCCCTGGAGACCAGAGAGACGAAGGGCCAGCCAGATGGGGAGCCCCGAGGGGCAGTACTATGGTGGCTGCCACTGGGGCCCTGGGGCCAGTTGGCCTGGGTCCATACCCCTGCTCTGCCATTTGTTGCCTGGGAGAGCCTCTCTGCACCCCAGTTCCCTTGTGTGTAAAATGGGGATGCCTGCAGCACCCGCCTCACAGGCCCCGTGAGGATGAAATGTGTGCAAGCAAGGGCCAGGGCAGTGCGTGGCGCGTAGATTGTGGAGTGCAGCACAGAGATCCGGCTCCGGAGGCGGCGTGGGAGTGGTGCAGATCCCAGCTCCAGCAGCCTGACCCTCCTGGACCCTGCTCATCTCAGCTGGGAAATGGGCAGAAGCAGGTGCACCTTTCAGGGTGCGGTGAAAACGCAGTGGGAGCTGGCAGTGCGGCGGCTCATGCAGGGCCAGGCCAGGTTTGTTCTCATCTCCTGCGGAAGGAGCATTCAAAGGGGCTTTGAGGGGTGTGGCTTGAGTCATGCAGAGTGGGGAGCTTGGTGCTGGGGGGGCACATCACTGCACTGGGCCAAGGGATGACTCTGGTAGGTGAGCCAGAGCCTCCTTGTGTGGGGACTTAGTGATCTGGGGTCCTCCAGTCCCTCACACTGTTGGGTCACCCAACTTGGGGCCTGGGGTGATCTCTGGCTCTCTATGCAGGGCAGGGCTGAGGGTCCCCCCTTGCCAGTGAAGCCACCCGTGGCCCAGGTCCTGCTTTCTGGGCCTGCCTCTGCTGCTGACTTGCTGTGTGACCTTGGGTTACGTGGTTGCCCTCTCCGTAAACAAGAACATGGGATTAGGCAGCCTCTGACCCTGCTCCTCCTCACCCAGTCATGCTCGGTGCTTTCCACGGCCTGCCTCCTGGCCTGGCTTGGGCCGTGTCCTCCTGGAATGCCCTTCTTGCTGCCTTGTGGGCAGTTAGACTGACTCAAATCCTGCAGGACTTGCCTGACCTTCCCAGGGCAGGTGGGGCCTCTTGCAGGAATCCGTGTCTCTCCCGACAGTTCCTGAGCACCTTGAGGGCAGGATTGGGCTGAACCACTCTTGGTCATACTCCCAATTTCAGTGCCTGGCCCAGAGACAGACAGACAGACAGACAGACAGACAAACTGGGGAAGCCACCAGTGCGGGGCCTGGGTGTGGGACTGAGGGACACCCACAGCAAGGGTGGACCCCCCCTTAGTCTGCAGGGTCAGCCCCACCCCGCCTCCGCCTGCCCACTGCTAAATGAACCGTGTGCCTTCATTTTTCTCCCAACTTACTCAACTAGCATTTTTATGACCCAGACATGTTGGAAATGAAAGGAAGGCAAATTCCGCTTTATATTCCGATTGACCTTTATGCTTGCCACTCGCTGAAGGCCTGGGCTGGGGAGGTGAGGAGAGGAAGGGCCGCCTCCATGCTGGTTCCTCCGCCCAGCACTGCTGTGGGGGGAGAGCCGGGACACGGCTTTGTCCCCTCTCTGCCTGTCTGTCTCCAGCTCCCTGCCTCCTCCTGACTGTGGCTTTGTGTTTCCCTCCGTGCCCTCCACCCCATCTGTGTCTTCCGCCTGGCACCTGTTGGACTCCTTGTTGGAGCTGGGCTTCCTCTCTGTCTGGGTGGTGTGGGACAGCCTCATCCCTGGTGGCCTGTGGTTAAGGGCTGGAGGCAGAATGGCTGTGAAGCCCACCTGCTCCTTGCAGAACACCCCAGCCTCTTGCCTACTTGGCTACTCACCTGCTTGCCCGTCTGCCTCTTACTTTGATTATGGCCTCAGGCATCTCAGTACTGAGCACTTCCTGGTGGGCACCCACTCCACCCAGACCCCTCCCTCCGACACAGGGTGCCCCTCGACCCCCCGACAAGTCTTAGCATAGCTCAGGGCCCTGCTCTCCTCACCTGTGGGGGTGAGGAGGGCTGGCTCTGCAGACTTCAGGGACTGGGGGAGACCAGGTGGGGTGCTGGGCTTCAGAAGGGAAATCACAGCCTAGGTTCAAGCCTCAGCACTGCCACCTGGCTCTGTGGCCTTGGCAGACCACTTGCCCTCGCGGAACTCAATGTCCAGATCTGTAAAATGGGTAGGGTGGCTGTATTATCTGGAACAGCATGAAGTGACTGGCTCAGTGCCTGGCACATCATAGGCGCTCAGGCAACAGGAGCTGTTGTAAAGTGGGCCTGCGTGTGAGGAGGAGGCTGGATTCTCCTTCCTGTCCCTCCTCTCGCTCCTTCATTTCTGGACCTCAGTTGTCTTCAAGCCTCAGTTTCTCCCTGGGGTCTGCTGAGAGGTGGTGCCCCAGGAGGAGGGATGCTCTGCCCAGCCTGGCCCCTGCCCCAGCACAGGAGCCCTGAGCAGGGATCAGACTCAAAGGCGCTGCCTGGTCCTGGTCTCCAGCCAGCTCCAGAGTGCTCATCAGAGATGAAATATCCTGGAGGGGGAGCTCTGGCTGGCAGAGTGGGGCCCTAATGGGAGCAGACAGAGGTAGCACTTACCTCGTTTGCTGCGGGGCTGTGGCTGAGGGGAGGATGGGCAGCATTTCCCTGGTCAGGACCCTGGAGAGGGTGGTGTTTCTGTTCAGTGCAGTCCCCTCCCTCTTTCCCAGCTTAGGCTCTGGAAGCAGTCAGGGAGGCCAGTGAGGTCCCCACGGCAGAACAGCCAGAAGAGAACAACGCTGCGTCCCAGGGAATGAATTCCAGCTGGAGACCCTAGCCAGGGGAGGAATCTGAGGCTTAGGAATGGGGGCAGAGTGTGAGGGTGAGTGGTTTCCGGGGTCAGGTCTGTTCTGAAAGGAGCCTTCAGCAGGAAGTGGAGTGTGCGCGGCTCTCACCATGCAGCCTTTTACATTATTGAAAACCAGTGGTGTGTTCAATGTGGGTCCATCCCAAAGGGCTTTCTCTCTTTGACCAACATGTGTGCATATTTTAATAAATGATATCAAACATAGGGAAAATTATAGAGGATAATATAATGAATTACCCTGTACCCAAGACCTGGTCACATATTGGTATCTTGCAGTAACAGCTGCAAATTGTTTAAGAGAGAAAACTTTACAGGCCAGGTGCGGTGGCTCATGCCTGTAATCCCAACACTTTGGGAGGTTGAGGAGGGCGGATCCTGAGGTCAGGAGATCGAGATCACCCTGGCTAACATGGTGAAATCTCATCTCTACTAAAAATACAGAAAAGGTTAGCCAGGTGTGGTAGCACACACCTGTAGTTCCAGCTACTCGGGAGGCTGAGACAGGAGAATTGCTTGAACCCGGGAGGCAGAGGTTGCGGTGAGCCAAGATCTTGCCATTGCGACAATAACAACAACAAAAAGAGACAAGGTCTCCTCCCTCTGTCACCTGGGCTGGAGTGCAGTGGTGTGATCATGACATGCTGCAAACTCAACCTCCTGGGTTCAAGTGATCCTCCTCCTGCTTGCCTCTGGAGTAGCTAGGACTACAGGCGCAAACTACCACATCTGGGTAATACATGTGTTTGAAGGGACGGGGTCTCAAACTCTTGGCTTCAAATAGTCCTCCCACCTCAGCCTCCCAAAGTGCTAGTCTTACAGGCATGAGCCACTCACTGTACCTGGCTCATGTAGTGTGTTTTAAGCATGATAAAAACAGGATGGTGTTGCACGTGTTCCACTTGCTTTTTTGGCTCAGCACTGTGTGGCCTGTGCTTGCTGTGCCCGTTTTCTTTGCTATGTGGTGTTCCGCAGTGCGACCATGCCTCTGTGCAGTTACCTGTTCATCCTCCGGTTGTGGGCACCCGAGTGGTTCCGCAGTGATCTTTCTGCTTCTACAACATCCTTGCCAATGTCTCCTTATGCTCTGGGGAGAGCTCCTGGCGGCGCATGCCCAGGCGTGGCATTGCAGGCCCGTAGGGAATAATCCTCCTGGTCTCTCCCAATGCCACCCCACTGCTCTCTACATTCTGTGCAGAGAATGGCTTCCAGTCCTGCCTCCCTGTTGGAATCCCCCAGGGCTTGTTAAACACAGGTTTTCACAAGGTGTCAGGGTCTATTAATGTGAAATGAGGGGTGGGGGAGTCGGGGAAGGCTTCTTGTAAGAGGAGAATGAATGCTGAGACTCAGTGGCTAGGACGCAGTGAGCTAGGGTGTGAGCTAGGTAGGACACAGGGGTGCTGGCTGGCAGCGAGGTCATTCCAGGAGAAGGAAACAGCCAGGACAGAGGCCTGGAGGCTGGGAGAGAGGGTGTGATGTGCTCGTGTGTGGAGGTTGTCTGTCCTGCTCCTGGGAGGCTGCTGGGGCTGAGTGGGTGGTGTGGCAGGAGCTGGGGACATGACATGGGTGTCTTCCTGCCTGAAGTGGTAGCTCCTGATGGCCGGGTCCCTGGTTGCAGCTGGAAGGGGGTTTATGAGAAGCTTGAAGTGCGAGGAAATGTTAAGTGCCTTATAAGTACTTTGATTATTTTAAATTCCTTAAGTGGTTTTCTAAGATGGTCCTAAGTATCCCAGGGACACAGACACAAAATCAATTAGGAAAGTACAACAAACCCAACAGGGAAAGAAGGGGAAGCTGGGAGCCCTCACCACCTTCCCTCCCTCCCTCACCCCCACAGGGCCTGGCCTGTCAGCCTGGGCTGGGACTCCCTCCCTCCCCTCCCAGTCCTGGGCCAGGGCGCCCCAACCCCTGTGCTGAGGCCTTGCGGAGGGAGAGAGTGTGTGTGCTGGGGAAGGGTGCTTGAGGGTCTCCTTCAAAGATGCTTCTCTCTCCTGAATGAGCCTTGATTTGGTGGCCTCGGAGGAGACTGGGTTCCCCAGGCCTGGCTTTCCCCTCAACCCCACTGATGCAAAATCTTTGGGCATTCTTTTAAGTTACCGTATTACTGTTTGAATGCATCATACATTCCCATGGCTCAGTCTTCAAGGTACCGAGAGAGACGCCCCAACCCCAGCCTGGTCCTGGAGGCAGCCATTATTCCCTGCGAACCCTTCCAAAGAACCTCAGGCCTACACATGAGCTGGGCTGCGTGTCGCATGCCTCCAGAGGCTGAGTTCTTTGGAGATCTTCACTGTGGGCCTAGGGTAGGAAGGGGGTTAAATACATATATATGACCCAGCATTCTGCCCACCCTACTCCCCTCAAAGCTGCAGCACCTGCTGAGTGACCTTGCAGCATTCCCAAGGACATGCTTGGTCAGTGCGTAAGGACCTTTCTGTTTGTGTGGCTGTGTGGTGCTCCTGCTCTGGTCTCCTCATGGTGGACATTAGGTGGTTTCCAATCTCAGCTCCAACAGCGCTGCGGTGGAAGTCTCTGTGTGGGCCACTTTGCACACCTCTGCAGTACAGACTCCTCCCCACAGAGGGCTGGGTCAAAGGGCGGGTGTGTTTGCAATTTCCATGGACGTGGTCGCCTTGCCCTCTAGCCAGGGAGGGGCAGGGCTGGTGCAGTGGTGTCCTGTGGGCCGGCCTCCACCTCTGCAGGGCGTGACCCAGTAGCAGGCCCTGTGGCCAAGTGGACCCGGCTTCTTTATCACCTGTTTCTTTCTTTCTTTTTTTTTTTTTTTTTTGAGACAGAGTCTCTCTCTGTCACCCAGGCTGGAGTGCAGTGGTGGGACCTCAGCTCACTGCAACCTTCGCCTCCTGGGTTCAAGCAATCCTCCTGCCTCAACCTCCTGACAAGTTGGGATTACAGGCGCCCACCACCACGCCCAGCTCATTTTTGTATTTTTAGTAGAGACAGGTTTTTGTCATGTTGACCAGGCTGGTCTTGAACTTCTGACCTCAGGTGATCCACCTACCTCGGCCTCCCAAAGTGCTGGGATTACAGGCATGAGCCACTGTGCCCGGCCTCATCACCAGTTTCTTTTGTGAATCTCCACAAAATCTAGAGGGATGAATCACACATTTTTATTTGTTTTAACAAAGAGGTGTCAATATGAGAAAAACAAATCTCTGTTCCTAAAAGAAATGAGGCAGAGAACCTGCTGGAAGTTAGACAGCAAGTACCTGATTCCACCGTGAACATTTTAATCTTCATGAGAGATTAAGTTAGTGGCTTTGGTTCCGGTTCATACAGTTGTATTCATTTGGTAAATGTTTATTGAAGATCTGTGACAGGCCCTCAATTTTGCTGTTGAACAAGGAGGTGGGTTTTTCCTTCGCTTTTGTTTGGTTTCCCGTTCAATTAAAGATGCATATTTTATGTGCACCTCGGGAATTAGCATGTGAGGATGGCCCAGGGTTTTCAAGACTTTCAGATACCTGCTGTAGGTGGCTTCTGGGCATTTCTTAGAACATTTCTTATGGGACATAGGGCCTGGTGGAGAATGGTAACAGGGAACTCAGGGATAAATCCCAATAGTTCACAATTTGCAGGCTTTCACAGTCACTTGTTAATAATTCCACACAAGAGTCCTACAACGCAGTCAGGGCAGCTTTTTTACAGATAAGGAAACTGAGGCCCAGTGAAGTTAATGTGTGTGGGGGCACCTCAGCCAGTTAGAATCAGAGCTGGGCTTAGAATCAGGGTCCCAGGCCCCAGCACAATGCCCTGCCCCTGCACACACCTGGAAGTCATGAGCGTGCCCTCTTAGTCCAGTGGCTCTTAGTGCAGGAGACTGTGAGTGCTTTGCAGGCTGGAATCAGGTCATTCCTTGCTCTATCCCATTAAGCATGGAACATGCAGCCTCGGGTCCCCATGTGAGTGTGGCTCAGTGTCCCTTGGCCTCTTCCTGCTGTGGTGGTTATAAGCCAGCATGTTTGTTGCAGGCTTGGAAGAAAACAGAAAAGCATGAAGAAGCAAACTGAAATTGCTCATTCATTCTGCTACCCAAGGTGACAACCTTGATACGTGTGTGTATTTCCTTCCAGCCCCTCTTCTGTGTAATTTACCAAATTGAGATCAAAACATCTATATGGTTCTGTAGCCAGCTTTTGTCCACTAGACTACAGTGGTCAGCATTTTCCAATATCCTTGATTAGTCTTTGAAGCCTGGCATTCAATGGCTAGGTCATCACCCATGGAGGGGGGCCCTCGCATCTTTCATGTACCACGTCTCGCTGGTGGCTGGTTGGATGTGAGGTCTTGGGGCTGCTTCCCTGGCCAGATCTGTGCATTTCCATTGGCCTCTCTGTCCATGAGGAGATGCGACGGTGCAACCTTGGGTGCTGGGTGGTGAGGAGCAAGAGGTGGGAGGCCCTACCTAATTGGAGCAGTTATCCTGGGAAAGACAGGTGGTCAGGTGAGCTCCCTGTGGGGGCAGGTGGGGAGATGGATGTGGCAGGTGGAGCGTAGATGGCAGTCAGGTGTCCCAGGTGATACACGGGGCCCTGGAGAGATGTGCCAGATGAACTGCAGGCATGGGAGCCAGGGACTGTGGCTTCACTTCATGCCTGCTCAAGATGAAAGCCCCCAAAACCCTGAAAATTAAACTCAGGGATTGAAATCGAGTGTGGCGGCTGAGGGAGGGGGTGGGCAGGGAGCCAGGCTGGCATGGAGGGATGACTTCACAAGTATCCTTCACCATGGACAGGTAGGGTTCGTGGCAGGGGGGACTGGGAGAAGGAGGCAGACATGCCTGGGGCTCCCAGGTTGGCATGGCCTTGGAAGCCCTTCTGGGCTGGCCCAGCCTGTCTTGCCCACCTCATCTTCATTCCCTCTCTCTGGCCCTGCCATTTTCAGTTCCAGTTCCCCGGGACCAGTCTCTAAATCCCTCCAGCTTCCCATCTGCCAGCCTTTGCTTCTGATGGTCCACCTGCCCCAAAGAATGCTCTGTCTGCCTTGTCATTCCTTTATATTTTTCTTTAAAATGGAGGTATAACTTATACACTGTAAAATACACAAATTTCAGGTGTATGACTCGTTGAACTTTTATAAATGCATGTGCCAGTGTCAGATAGAGAACATTCTCAGTGCCCTGGAAAGCTCCCTCGAGCCCCTCCTCGTTAACATCCTCCTCCCCAAGGATAATCGATAGCCTGATTTCTAACTGTGTAAACTGGTGTAGCCTGGTTCTGAGCCTCATGTAAACAGAATTGTGCAGTGAGTTTTTTATGTCCAGCTTCTTTTGCTCACATTGTCTGTCAGAACCCCCTGGGGTTGGGTCTGTTGGTGGTTTGCTTGCTTCTATTGCTCTGGACTATTTCATTGTACCATTGTTTGGGTAATTCATAATTTATTTACCCTTTCTGCTGCCACTGGACATTTGGGCTGAGTCCAGTGTTTGGTTATTATGAATAGAGCCGCTCTGCACATTTGTGTACGTGTCTTTTAGTGGATGTAAACACTCGTTTCTCGTATATATATTTTAAGTGGAATTGTTGGCTCATAGGCTGCATGAATGATTAGCTTTAGGAGATATTGACAATCATTTTCCCAAAGAGACCGTCCCTTCTTGCCACCTTTCTTCGTGTTGGTAATTTCACTTGTGTTCTGAGACCCATCTCCGGTGCCGCCCTTTCTGCCTTCCTGAAGAGAGTAACACGGGTCACTGGGGCGTCAGCTCTACGAGGCAAGGTCGTGTCTCTCTTCTTCCCTGCTCTGGTCTCCAGTGCCTGGAACCTAGTAGGTGCTTAATAAAATGAATGGATGGATTTACGTGCCTGGCATGTGCTAGGTGTTTTACACAGGTTACCTCGTGCAAGTCACTGGTTGGGAAGTCAATATCACTGGCCCTATTTTACAGGTGAGGAAACTGAGGCTTGCTCAGAAAGCAGCAGAGGCCTGTGGCGCTGCCTGTCCCTGAAGCCGGTGCTCATTCTGCAGTTCTAGGCGGCATGTGTTTGGAATTTCTTGCTCTTTTTCAGCTCGCCCACTTTGATTTCACTCGGCCTCATATTCTAGTCCGGGGGTTGTTGAATTAAATCTCGTGGGTGACCCAGTTAGTTTGTGACCCAGCCAGCTCCTGAAGGATCCGTCAGCTCTTCTTTCATTCTGAGTCTGTGCCCCAGAATCAGGGATTTCCAGGTTGGGTAGGGGTAGTGAAGCTGCAGAAAACCCACTTGTATATAATTAAAGCCTTCTGGTGCTGCCGACATCGGTACCTCATTTTTACCTCTTCGAAGTCCCTTTCCATTTATTGACTGTCCGTGGAGGTCAGTCTGGCCACTGTCATTTGCATTCTCTGAGTGGTAACAAATGGAGCCCAGGGAGGTATGGTGGTGTGTCCACAGTTCCTCCTGGAGCCTGAAGAGCTGGGGTGAGAACCTCGAACTCCTCCCCCAGCCTCTTGCTGTACAGTTTTTTAGGGAGGGCTGGGAGCAGGCAGAGGATTGGAGTTAGGCCCAAAACCCAGCAAGGCTTGTCCCAGGGCCCCTTTGGGAAGTTAGAAAGGCTCTTTCAGGGCATCGATTTACTAAATGTTCTTTGAGAGGATGAAAGGTTTGCCGAGTGTCTCGGGGCAGACCCCTGGAGGCTGCTGTCCAAGGTTCTGAAGCAGGGCCTCGGGGCTCTGAGTGGGGGAAGGGGCAGCACTTTGGGCTTGGGGGTGCTTATGCTTCCCAGGGCGTGCACTCCTGCCAGTTTTGGTGGGAGCTGGGCATGTGGCCGGGCAGACGGTGCGGGTGCCGTGATATTTTAATTGAAGCCTGGAGACACGGTTGCTGTCTCTACTGCGCTAACAATGTAGGGAATAAATAATTCAGCAGTGGCTGTGTTGTGCCTGCTGTCCTCACCCACGGGGGTGGCCACATGCATGCACACACACACACTCACACACACACACAAATATGCACGCACACATGCGAGCTGTGGAGTGGGCCAGGAGCTGCTGTTCTGGCTGGTGGCTGGCCCGGAGGCAGTGCGTTGCCATTTCAGCAGGGCCCTGGCCGCCTCTCAACCCTGGTGAATCTCTTTCCACCCAGGCAACCCCTGAGGAGACATTAGCAGAATTTGGGGACAACTGCTCCTGGGTGCAGCGATTAGTGGCACTTAAAGGTCCGTTTGTCCTCAGAGCAGCCTGAGATCCTGGCGACCTGGAGGAAAGGCTCCTCTTAATGGACACGCTCCCTGGGCTGTTTTGAATGGATTCCATTTAATTCAGCAAACATTTCTGGAGCTCCAAGTTTGTGCAAGATACTGGAGCAGGTGGTGGGGATGGGCAGGATTGCCGAGTGAATAAATCTGGGTCCTTCCTGGATGGGGAGGTGTGACGGGCATGTGATTTGCTGCAGCTCAAGTTGGGGTGTTGGAGGGCTGTGGTGGGGGTACAGGTGAGGGCCTGGGGATCAGAGGAGGGCGAGGGCCGTTCGGACAAGGCATGCATGGGGAGCTCTTGGCAGAGGTGGAGCCGGACAGTGTCCTCAGGGCAGAGGGTGGGCACTGGCAGGATCTTGGGCTTGTCTGTGACAGGGA
This sequence comes from Cheracebus regulus, assembly GCA_963574635.1. Taxonomy (NCBI): domain Eukaryota; kingdom Metazoa; phylum Chordata; class Mammalia; order Primates; family Pitheciidae; genus Cheracebus; species Cheracebus regulus. Next base: position 52,074 of record CAUYQU010091066.1, read on the forward strand.
TGTGGCATGTGGGAGGGTTAGGCAGGGGGTGAGTAGAGAGGGGCTGGGGGGATCGGGGGTCTTAGGCCACGAATGTGGACTTGATCCCACAGGATGGTGGCTGCTTGGGTTTGGGAGTTAGAAGTATTCCTTTGGGTGTGGCCTGGAGGGTTGGTTGCAGGGCAAGGCCTGAAGCTGAGAGAGTGATGAGACAGATGGAACAGTTCAGACTGGAGGAGATGGTGGCCTGGATGATGGCCTTATGCATAGTGACATCCATTGGTTCATATATCCACCAATTAGTTGGTGAGTATCTTTTAGGAGCAGATGTTGGGTTGGGCTGAGAAGGCAGGAGAGTGAGCCAAATGTGCATACCATCCTTGCCCACGTGGAGCTGACCTACTGCAGCAGGAGAAAGACAGGAGATGTGATGTAATCATTTACATGAGTGGGGACAGGTGCTGTCGGGGGGACCTGCCCAGGGCCAGGGGCTAGAGAGTGGTGAAGGAGGGGAAGGGCTCTGTACACAAGGCAGTCAGGGAAGACCTGGGGAGGGGACTTTGGCACACAGACCTGGGTGAGTGAGGAAGGCAGCCCGGTGGCTGGGTGGTATTTGGGTGGCAGGCAGAGCCAGTGCAAAGGCCCTGAAGCAGGAACGTTCTTGGCCCATCTGAGAAGCAAGGGGGCTGCTCAGAGGGGAGGGGAAGCTGTGGCAGGGCTGGGTCAGCTGGGCCTGTGGGCCCTGAGACAGAGGGGGCCTTTGACTCCAGGCGCAGTGGATAGCCTTGGAGGGTTTCAAGCAGAGTGATGCAGTTAGACTTTTGTTGTTGTGCTTGTTAGTTAATGTCTTTTATTAACTCATACAGTTACTTGTCTTCTGGTTTGTTGAAGCAGTAAGTCAGACAACATTTGCCACAATAATGTCTGTCAAAGTGGCTTACCATAAACACTCCAGCCCCACATTCATCAGAAGGGCACTCTTGATGAAGGCGACTGACTTTGCCATTCTCACCCACCTTATTTCAGGACAGCAGCTTCACCTTCTTTCTCTTGCACTTATTATTCTTGGGAGTGGGGTGAAACTTCTTCCTTTTGTTAGCACCACCACGAAGTCTCAGCACCAGATGAAGAGTAGACTCCTTTTGAATATTGTAGTCAGACAAGCACGTCCATCTTCCAGCTGATTGCCAGCAAAGATTAGTCTTTGCTGATCAGGAGGAATTCCTTCCTTATCCTGGATCTTGGCCTTTACATTTTCTTTCGTATCTGAGGGTTCAACCTGGAGGGTGATGGTCTTCCCCGTGAGAGTTTTCATGAAAATCTGCATTTTGGGGGCGGCTACACCGCAGATGGTGGATCAAAAAGGACTAGACTTATGTTTTCAAAGGCGCTTCCTGGCTGCCATGTGAGGACCAGATTTGTGGCGCTGTTAGAGCCTTCGTTCCTCTTTCCTCTTCTCTCCTCCCACTCCTCCCAGAGGGTCATCAGCCTCAGCCCTGCTTCACAGAAAGCCCCTGAGGAGGCTTCCAGAGGGCTGGGCAGCTCTGCAGAGTCCCTTCCTCCCTTCCCTTCTGCATCCCACCCCAATCCTCAAACCTCAGCCCAACCAAGCCGGGACCTCCAGCTACTGCTCAATAAACCCTGCCCAGGGACCTGCAGGAAAACACAGGTTTTCCTTACTTATAAAGTGGGCATTTCAACAAATATCTCCCTACCTGGGTCAATGTGAGGTTTAAATGGGAGAACGTGGCCAGGCGTGGTGGCTCAGGCCTATAATCCCGAGGTGGGAGAATCACTTGAGCCCAGGAGTTCGAGACCAGCCTGGGCAACATAGTGAGACCCCATCTCTGCAAAAACTTTAAAAATTAGCCAGGCGTGGTGGTGTGCACCTGTGGTCCCAGCTTACCAGGAGGCTAAGGTGGGAGGATCGCTTGAACTCAGGCATTTGAGACTGTAGTGAACTGTCATTGCACTGCTGCATTCCAGCCTGGGCAAGATCTCCAAAATAAAAAGTAAGGAAAAGAAAGGAAGGAAGGGAAGGAGGGAAGGAAAGGAGAGGAGGAAGGAAGGGAGGGGAAAAAGGGAAGGGAGGGAGGAAGGAAGGAAAACAGATAATGTATGTAAAAGCTGTAAATGGAAGGCCATTATTGCAATTTTCTTTTCTTTTCTTGCTTTCTTTTTGTTTTTTTGAGATGAAGTCTCACTCTGTTGCCCAGGCTGGAGTGCAATGGTATGGTCTTGGCTCACTGCAACCTCCCCTTCCTGGGTTCAAGGGATTCTCCTGCCTCAGCCTTCTGAGTAGCTGGGATTATAGGCGCCCACCACCACGCTCATCTAATTTTTGTATTTTTAGTAGAGACAGGGTTTCACCATGTTGGCCAGTCTGGTCTCAAACTCCTGACCTTGTGATCCACCGCCTTGGCCTCCCAAAGTGCTGGGATTACAGGCGTGAGCCACTGCGCCCGGCCTATTATTGCAATTTTCAAAGCCAGAGGGAATGACCAAAGGGAATGGTTTAGGACAGACCCTGGGAGCAGTTATTTAGCACCCGTGACTCCAAAAGATGGTCCTGGTGAAACATAAATGAATTCAAAGCTGCAGGGAAGAGAAATTTGGGGACACAGATGCCTAGAGAACTGACAGAGGAAGTTAGGGGTGTGGGAGCATCTGTGGCCGAGTGTGTGCAATGAGGGCGTCTGTGCCACTCCCATTCTTGGTGTTTCCTGCCCTGGGCCCCAGGCAAGGGAGGGAACCAGGCAGTGGGTAGGATTGGGGGCTGAGTCCTGTTTTCATTGGAGGTTTTTTCCTGAGCTTCCCCTGCTGCCTTCAACCCCTTCTCACCAAGAAGTTGGGGCCAGGATAGTGTTTCCAGCTGGAACCTGCCATGGGCACTGAAGTGTCCTCATTTCTGGGGAAGCTCACGTTCCCCATTTTCCACGCTCAGGCCCTTCTCTCCCCCACAGAGAAATTGGTGAATCCCCCAAGCTGCATCAGATAAGACCCAACAACAGGGACCTCCCTCCCTCTCACCTCAGGAGGGTGGTTGAGTTAACTGCCTTTCATACTTTCGGCAGAGAGCTGGCAGTGAGACCCAAACAGGGAATCCACTAATTGAGGGGCTTCTTCTGGGAAACCCCTCTGATTGGCGTCCAGGAATCATGGGTCTGCCATGGCCGCCAGCCCAGCACGGCTTATAGAGCTGTAAGCAGGGAGACGCTGCCTCCCTGGGGCGGAGGAGAGGAGGAAAAGAAAGGGCCTGTTTAATTTAATTCCGTGTTTTATTGCTCATTGGATAAATAACCTTCATTAAGATGGAAGGTGGGGGGATGGACAGGGAGAAATTTGATTAATTTCAAGCTGGTTTCTCATTTGTTAATTTTCTCCCAGTTCAGCAGGATTATTAAAACAAATTACAGACACTGCTCTCTTCTCCCTGGGCTGGAGCAGGGCTTTCCGGGAGTGATCATGTCCCCTGTTCCACTACGTTTGTTTAGGTGCAAGTTGGGGTGAATGAGGAGCCCTCCCTGTTTTAGAGTCTCTGGGCAAGGCTCCCTTTTCTTACTGAGAAACCTCAATAAGATCTGGACAATCAGGAAATGGAACAGGTGGGGATGCGCCTGGCCTGGCCATCCTCCCCTAAGCAGTGCCAATTCCTGGACAGGCTGGTGACTGAGGAGGGGGCAGTGGTGTCAACTCCAGCCCATAGTGTCCTGGGAGGTAGCCTCTGGGCTTCCCCACACTGGTGCCATGCCTAGCGACCTTAATCCTCCTCCACTCCCACTGCCACCTGGCCATTGCCCGTTCTGACCCCCTCCTGGCCCATCAGCTCTCGCCCACCTTGAACTCTGCCCCTACCCGGCTGGTTCTCCCATGGGCAGGATCCAGCCCTGCAGAAATCTGTCCCCTGATGGGTATTGAAGGGGACAGCACTTTTCTGCCTACGGTGGGCAGTTCAGAGTTCCAACTGCTTGATGGGCGGCTGGGCAGGGTGGCAAGATCTGGGGTGGGTTATGAATGTTTTCTTGTGCTCCCCAAAAGGCACTATTAATGCTGCTTCTACCAGTGCTCTGTGTGCGTGTGTGCTTGTGCACGTGCACACTGTGGGGTGTACGTGTACTTACCACCAAGAGCTCTGTGAGTGTGTGTCCAGATAGGTATGTGTGGGACTCAGGGAGTAGCTCCTCATATGCTGTGGGCACACCTATGTGACCCGGTGCTCCTGAATGTGTGTGGGGTGGGGGTGTCCAGGGATGCTCAGTGCACTTGTGTGCCTTAGTGTCCTTGCCTGTCTCAGACCATGCCTCCATCCTGGCGTGCGTGTGTGCGTGTGTGTGTGTGTGTATGTGTGGTCTGTGTGTGTCTCCCTGTCCCTGGCCCCTGCTGCTGACAGCTGATACCCAGATGCATGAGACGGGATTGCCTGGAGCTGCCCTCAGCCTTGGCAGCCTGAGGGTGCACATGGGGCCCCCTGTCTCCTCTTGGCTCCTTGCAGCCTGTGGGGCACAGCGTTCTCCGGAAGGGAGGCTGTTCCTGTGGGCTCTGACTGTCCACACTCCCAGCCTGCCCTGGAGGGAGCTTCCTGCTGTCTCTTAACCTCCAGGCCTGAGCTGGAGGAAGCCTGGGTAGAGGAGAGCTGCCAGGCAAGACAGATACCTTGCAGCCTGGGCTGGGTAGGGGGGACCACTTTGCCCTCGGATGTCCTGGGGACTCATTGGCTGCAGGTGCTACCAGCCCAGCACCCAGGCATAGCGGGGAGGCTGAGGCAGACACATGCTCCAGGAGAGACATGTCATGTAAGGTGGGGCAGAGGAGGGGTAGGATAAGGGGGTAGGGAGCGGGGCTGCTGGGGCTGAGATGTTCAGCAACAACTCTCTGAGAAGGTGACACTGGATCAGAGACGTGGCTGGAGTGAGGGAGGACGTTCTGTGGAAAAGCCCAGTTGGCAGAGGGCACCACGCATGTGAAGGCTGTGAGGCTGGCCATGCTTAGGGTGCTCGGGGCCTGTCACAGGAGGCCAGTGTGGCCAGGCTGGGTGGCGGGGGGCTGGGAAGAGCAGAGGCAAGTGAGGCAGGGAGCCCACGTGGGGCCAGGGCTTCCCTTCAACATGGGAGAGGCTTGGGACACCATGTGGGCTTTTTTTTTCTCTTTCGGTCGTTTTTGAGACGAGGTCTTGCTCTTCTTTCACCCAGGCTGGAGTGCAGTGGCACAATCATGGCTCACTGCAGCCTCGACCTCCCAGGCTCAAGCGAATCCTGCCCCAGCCTCCTGAGTAGCTGGAGCTACAGTCTTGCACTACCATGCCTGGCTAATTTTAAACTTTTTGTAGAGACAGTCTTGCTGTATTACCCAGGCTGGTCTTGAACTCCTGGGCTCGAGCAATCTGCCCACTTCAGCCTCCCAAGGGGCACCATGTTTTAAGTGGTGGTCGTGCCTGGGCATGTGGGCATGTGACCCACTGTGTCCCCCATATGTCTGTGTGCACATGTGTGGACATAGACCACCAAAGGAAGGGGAGCAGGCTGGGGGCTGAGCAGGCTGCTGGGGGCGTACATGGAGCAGATAGCCAAACAGCCTTGGAGGTCCTTCCAGCTGAGGGCACAGGCGGGGTATCCGTGGTTGTAGAGAACTTGGAACCACATGAAAGTGACAGGGAGGCAGACTTCAGCAGAGTATCCCAAAAGCCTGGCAGCTGCAGGTGCTAGAATTGACTACTGTGTGAAGTGGTGAGCTGCCCGTCACAGGAGGCAGGCAAGCAGAAGCCAGAGGCCCCAGTCAGGGACACCACAGTGGGAAATCTTGTCCTCCGTAGCTAAGAGTCTATGGTTAAAGGCCCCCTTCCAGGTGACATGGGGGGTTTGAACAGAAATCTGCTGAGACCGGCAGCAGGCATTGTGGAGGTCCTGTGGGACTGGGCAGGGCTTTGGGCCCCCTTTGAATGTGCTCCGCAGATGCCCACTGTCTGCTGGCACCTGGGAGGCCTGGCTGTGCCTGCTGCAGGGACGCACTGAAGCCTGGGTTGGTGGTGGCAGAGCTTTGTCAACCTTCCGCCTTTTATGGAGATGCGGGGGCAGGGGCCTGAGTGAGTGAGACAGGGAGGGAGGGGCTCAGATCCACGAGGGGCTTCCCTCTCAGAGAGGTGTCAGCTCAGATCACCAGTTGCTGGACACATTGAGCCTGCACAGGGAGAGCCTGCGGGCATCTCCTGCCTGTCCCTCATTGTCTGGCAGGACCCAGATGTGCTGGTGGCTCTTGCTGGGGGTGAGGAGGGAGGCCAGGCAGCAGCGAGGAGGGGTTCCTGTCTTTGGCATTGGTGGGCCTGGGCTTCAGTCAGCTGCTGGTGGCTGAGGACGGCAACTTCTCTCTAGTCCCCAGGTCCTCACTCTGGGTGGTGGATAAGAATTCCTACTGGGAAGGGCTGCTGTGGGGCGGCATGGAGGGAAATGATGGTGGAAGACATTATCACGGGTGGGTGTCCTGGAGCAGACCTGAGTGAGGGTCGCAGACACTCTACCTCGGGAAACCTCAGGGTGCACTGGTGCAGGAGGGGAAGTGAGAAGGAGGGAGGGGGGCTGGTGCTGTGGCCCTTGTGAGCAGGGGACCTCAGCAGGCAGCCAGGAGATGGCGGAAGCAGATCCTCAATACAGGGCAGGGGCTGCCCTGTTCTCTGCCACATCCCAGCATCTGGCACACTGTGGGCATGGGCATGTGGTCACTGAACTGGACACCGCAGGAGTGGAGGGAAGTAGAAGGGCTGGGGGAGAGGCCCACCCCAAGCCAGGTCTGCCATCCTTCTGGAGAAGCTGGGAGGCTGGATTTCGGGGCTGAGGATCATAGGAGGCTGCCACAACAGAGCCAGAGGGTCTCAGGTGATTCCATCCAATCCTTATTTTCCTGTGGAGGCAGCATAGCGTGATGGCAGGGAGAGCCCGGTTGCGAGGGTCCAAGCTCCGGCCCAGCCACTTCCCAGCTGAGTACTTCTGGGCAAGCCCCCTCAGCGGTGCCCTGGGCTAGGCGCTGGTAGCTCTGTCTGCAACAGGTTTCCGGTGAGGCCTAAATAAATTAATGCATAAGCAGTGCTGAGAGCAGAGCCCGGCACATCGTAAGTGCTTGAGAGCTGTTAACTCTTATTATAGCGGCTGTTAGGATTATTAGATAAGGAACCTGGGGCACAGGAAGGAGGGCCGCCTGGTTTGAGGTCATGCGGTGAGTTAGAATTCCGGTCTTCCCATCGTGGCAAGCTCACGGAGCTGAGGAGTGTGGTGGTGGCGGACGCTGGGCAGGGTGGCCTTCTCCTGCTCTGGGCTGGGTCCCTGCCCCTGCTCGTCCTGCCTGTGCTGTGGAGGTAGCTGGAGAACCTGCAGCAGCCCTGTTTTCTTGAAGGGATGGACTTGGCCCAGAGAGGAACCACGCAGCTGGCCTTGGAGACCTTGTTGGTCTTGCCTCCTGACTCCAGGCCCTTCCTCGTGTTTTTGGTGGGCTCAGTGTCTAGGCAAGGGCCTGACAACTGTTTGTCTCGAGAAGGACACACCTGGGAGCCAGAGGGCTTGAGGGAGGGTCATATTTCTCTCTGTCCCCATAGATACCCCTGGTCCAGGCTGCCATCTCCTCTCACCTGGACCATGGCAGCGGCCTCCCGCTGGTCTCCAGGGCCCACCCTACCTGTCACGCTGTGTCTCCCATCCTCGCTAGTTTGGCCTTTCGGTTTCTTGAACCTGCCATGAGCCCTTGGCCACAGGGCCTTTGCACCTGCTGCCCCTTCTGTCTGGGATGTGCTTCCCTCCCCTCTTCACCTGGGTATTGCCGACGTATCTTCCAGGTGTCATCTTAATGCTGCCTCCTCGGGGAAGCCCTCCACTGCTACCCTGGCCAGAACCAGGCCCTTCTTCCGGGCTCTCATCCCCACCGCCTCTCAGACATCGTGGTTTTGTGTGTGTTGATGTGTAGGTCTGATGAGAGGCCAGCTCTCCTGCTGGATTCAGCACTACGAGCACACGGCTTTGTCTGCTTTTGCTCACTGTAGCTTCCTGGTTCCTGCTATGATGCCAGGCGCATAGAGGGTGCTTGGGAGGTATATTCTGAATGTGTCCATCATGGGATGGAGCCGTATCACCTCTCCCCTTGCCAGGGGCTAGGGGGAGTGGAACATTACCATGAGTACCTGTATGTGGGCCCCTTCCTGCGGGCACCACCAGAGATCAGGTCAGAGCAAGGGGCCGCCAGTGTCCAAGGACAGCCATGGGGGGCAGCCAGGAATCAGGCAAAGACCCCTTGGGGTCCTCCTCAGCCCTGGCTCTGGAGACACCCCCTGCAGGCTGGGTGCCCAGCAGCCAGCTCTGCCCCAGGGCCACTGAGGCGGTGCTGGGTGGAGGGAGTGGCCAACCTCCAGCCACCTGTGGTCTTGGCTGAGTCGCTGCTGCTTGGCCCATCCCTTCCTCAATTGCCTCGTCCAGACCAGGCCAGGAGTTTTCAAATTCTCTTTGGAAGCAGAACATTTCCCCCAACAGAATCTTGAAGAAACCTGATGAGAAGCGGGTGAAAGCCGACTGCTGCTCAGGCTCACCTGTTCACAGTCATCATCCATATTTATTTGCATGCGAACCTGCAAGATGACGGTGTGGGTGCCAGGCACTGTCCTAAGTCCCCGGGCTCTAGCAGTGAGCAAGGCAGACAAATCCCCTGCCCTCATGGGACTGACGTGCCAGTGGGAGGCAGACAGTCCTCACCAGGACACATGAATGAAAGGTGTGGTGTTGCAGGAAGTGGTACGTGGAAATCACCAGTGCAAAGGCCCTGAGGTGGGCCCCGCCCGCTCTATTGGGAGGAACAATGTGGACATTGGAGTGACTGGAGCAGTGTGAGTGAGGGGGAGGGTGGTGGTAGAAAGGGAGGCCCGGGGGCTAATGGGGCAGGTCATGTAAGGCCTTGTGAGCCATTGAGACTGTGGCTTTTACTCTATGAGAGGGGAGCCTCTTAAAGACAGGAGCCATGTGGTCTCACTCGGGTTTTAATTGGGTTCCTCTAGCTGCCAGGTGGGGGTGCACTGTGCATGTGTGTGGGGGTGGCAAGTGTGGGAGGCAGGAGACCAGCAGGAGGCTGAGGGTCCTGTTGTAATCGCCTAGCCAGAGATGCTGGAGCTGCGGACCTGGGTGGTCCTGGGGGAGGAGGTGAGTCGTGATTGGATTTTGGATCTTTTCAAGGTAGAAGCAACAATATTTGCTGATAAATCAGGTTTGGGACGTGTGAGCAAAGGACTCAAGGACTTGCTCAACACTCTGGCCTGCATAGCTGGAAGGCAGAATAGCAGTTACCTGGCAGGGAAGGACTTTGGGAGGATCCGAAGGTCAGGAGCTCAGTTTTGAACCTGCTGAGTTTGAGACACCGATTGGATGGCCCAGGGTGGCAGCAGCTGGATGGGAGCCTGGACTTCAGGGTCAGAGGTGACTCCTTAATCTCCTCTGCCTGCCATGGTGAGATCTGGTGAAGCCCCAAGAGGGCAATGCCAGGCCCTAGGGAGTGGGTGGAGAGGCGGACAGAGGGAAGGGAGTGCTGAGCACTGGGGGCCACCAGGGTTGGATCAGGGAGAGGAGGCAGGACCAGCAAGGGAGGCTGAGAGGAAGGAGGGGACCAGGAGAGCCAGGAGCGGGACCACGAAGCGAGGAGGGGACTGCCCAGGTCAAATGCTGCAGTAGGGCTAAGTGCGATGAGGACCAGCGTTGGGGAGAGGGGACTGAGCATCCCCAGCCGCAGCTCAGCACCCCCAGCCCAGCCGGTTACTTAGCTTTGCCTGCATCTTCCTTCCGAGCTGGATTTTGACCCCTCCCAGGGGTCAGGCCCCCTTTCCCCGGTGGAAGCCCTCAGAGTCCCAGGGGCCTCCGCTCTGCCTGCCTGGGGCTGCCAGCCTGGCCCTGGCCTGGCTGTGATATAAATTATGCGGAAAGATGGTGATGTGACTTTTATCGGCTCATGTGTTCAATAATGGTAATACATCCCATTATATCATATTATATTAATATAGGGTAATATATTACACACAGTGCCGCACATTAACTTGACTTGAGAGCTCACTGGGCAGACACCGAGGTTAATTTTCTCGGCCTGGCCACACCCCATTGCTGCGCTCAGTGTTCCTGGTGATGCGGTCATCATGGGGTGCAGTTATGGACACCCCAGGTGCCACACTGAGGTTTTCCCAGCCTTGCTCCCGCCCCCCAAGGCCTGTGTGAGGATTGTCAGCTTTTGCAGAAGGGGCTTTTGGATGTTGTTACTGCCACCTCATGGAGGCCCATCTGTCCTTACCCGCGAGTGTGGCAGGGGTCATGCCATCAAACTCCATTGAACCGATGCAGAAATTGAGGCCCAGGGACGTGAAGTAGCGTCCAAGGGATGTGGTGGGGAAAGGCCTGGAACAGGGACTCTCAGCTCCCCATCCTGGTTGCTTCCTGGGTGCAGGGATGGTGTAGGCAAAGGGCAGGAAGCTGGGAACGGATGCATGGTGTGTGCCAGGTGGGGAGAGCGGGCGAGAGCTCTCAGGCACTGGGGCCAGGCAGACCCGGACTTTACCACTTGCCTGTCATCCTGTTTCCATATATTCTTGGGCCTCTGTTTCCTCATCTGAAAAATGAAGGTAAAAGTAGTGTTCGCTTCATGGGATTCTCGTGTAAGGGAGAAGTGAAATCATCCACATGAAGTGCTTGGCAGAGTAGGTGCTCGTTAGCCGCTAGCTGCCAGTCCTGTTATGATAACCGTGAACACTCCAGGAGTCTCGTGTTGCTGCCCACTGGCAAGGATGCCTGGCCCTGGCCCAGCCCGATCCACGTCCCAGCTCTGGGGCAGCCTGCCCTGCCCCGCCCTCAGCCTGGCCCCTTAGGGTCCCGCAGCCTCCCTGGGCTGACCCAGCTCTCCCTGCGCCTTGGACGTCTGGGTGTGACCTAGGGCTGGCATGGCCTGTGTTCTGGCCCAGAGACAGCACCGTGGCACGGAGGAAGCCTGGCTTGCCACTGGATGGGCCTGGGTGTGAGCCGGGCACACTCCTCAGCACTGGAAGGGCAGCTTCTCCTCTGTAGGTCAGGCTCTGGCCGACCTCGGGCCGTGGTGGGGTTCCCAAGCGAGGCTGTACATTACCCCTGCCGCCTCCTGTGTGGAGAGGTGCATCGCTGGCTCCCAGCGTCTTGGCCAGTTCCTCCCCTCCCCAGGCTTCTGTAACTCCCATTCTCCCTTGGGACCCTCGCAGTGCCTGGCAAAGCCCAGGCTCTCACCATGGTGCCTGTGTGACAGATGAGGAGACTGAGGCTCACAGAAGAGGTGATTTGCCCAAGGTCACACAGCGGGGCAGCGTCTCACCTCTAGGAGTTGGACTTTGAGCCCTCCTTAGAAAAGGGGGCATGGCTGCACTCCTTGGTGCTGCTCCTCGTTGGGCCTCTGCCCTGCCCGCCCCAGCTCCTCCCGGCCTCCCCCTGCAGATCACTGTTGACAGGGTTACCGAGTCAGCATGTAAAACCTGCAAAAGTGAGTGTAATTTATTGATCTACATTTCGCCTATGAAATAGGACAAGTGCTGATTTGAGGATCGCATTTGCTCTCCCTCGCCCGCCCCTCCCGCCCGCTCGCTCGGGTGCTCTTATCTTCGGCCCTGCCTGAGCCTGCATCGAGCTGCCTCCTTTGTCGGCCCGCTGAGGCTCTCCACTCCACGTGCCCTCTATTCTTCTTCAGCTTCCGTGCCTTATCGGGGCCCTCTTTTTTCCTGGGCTCCTAAGAAAACATATAATGTTTAAAAGGGTGAGACAAGGGACTGAATAAAGCGCTTTCTGGGGAAATATTTGTTCAAGGGCCTGTTGCCTGCGTCTGTCTGGTTCTCTCCTGGAAAACATAATTCAGAACAGGCCTGGAAATTAATCCAAGTGTCTGCTTGCTCTCCTGATAAGAGGCTGGGCAGGCCCTGGGGGTTGGGGAGACAGAGGTGGCATGGGGCAACTTCCCAGCCTTTGCCTCCTAGGGTGGCACTGGGCGACAGGGTGTGACAGGCCCCAGGAGGCGAGGGATGCCAGAGTGGGGGTCCTGCCTGGATCCGGGAAGGAAAAAGGAGACCTTAGAGCACCTTCTGTGTGCCGGGCACTGGCGTGGGTGGCCCGCTTACCGCAGAGTGACGCCACTGGCTCGCCCAGGCGCAGCATCAGACCATGTGAGAACTGGAGCTGCTGACCAGCTCTGCAACCTTGGCAAGGCCCTGAGGCTTTGGGCCTCGGTTTCCTCCCCAGCCGATGGCGCTTCAGCACTCTGGTGCCTGTCTCATGGGCTGGCTGTGAGAGGGAATCAGGTGTCCCCTTTGTTCACTGAATGCCTGTCCTGTGCCGGGTGTCTGAAGACACAGTCGGGGAATAACATGAAGCCCCAGGCTGATGTTTTAGAGGGACATGGATAATAAATGAAATAAGTAAGGAAATACAGCGTGCTAGCAGGCGATCACTGTGCCCAAAATCAAAGCAGAGAGGGTGAAGATGGGGTGCAGGGGAGGGAGGTGGGATTGGTCAGGAAAGACTTGCCTGAGAAGAATACATTTGAGCAAAGTCTTGAAGTGAGGGATGAGTGGGAGCGAGCCACATGCATATCTGGAGGAAGGGCATTCAGGCAGCGGAACGGCCAGTGCAAAGGCCCGGAGGCCCTGGTGAGTTCAAGGCACAGTAAGGAGGCTGGCATGGCTGGAGCTAAGTCTGTGAGGCCAAGCTGGGAGTGGCTGGGATGAGGTCAGAGGTGTTGTGCATGAAAATGCTTTGTTGAAATGACAAGTGTTGCTGGTAATTCTGACAGGCTGCTCTGAGCTGAGCTGTAAAGGGCATGTTATTAGCCCCTGGCAGGCGCTCCCACAGGAAGGCTGGTGTATGAATTTTGCAGGAAGCGGGGAGGACTGGTATTGCTCCTGTCCCCTGCACACCTTAAATGCCCCAGTCCTTTCTGCTGGCTGCAAGATGGTGCAAACTCTCCCCAAGCTATTTCCCCACGATGGTGCTGAGAGAAAAAAGAGAAGGACCCTTATGACTTCAGGGCCGTGCTGTGGGGGTGAAGGGCAGGTAAGGATCCTGGTGAGGGCCCCTGACCTGGCCACTAGGGCACAGGTGGCAGTGGAGGGCCACACATCCTGGCCATACCTCTGACCTCTGGGAGAGAAGTCAGGAGCCACAAGATAGCTCTCTGGTAGCCTTGTGTGGCGTTGGTGATCCTAATTAAAAGTTCAGATGCAAAAGGCTTGATGATGGAATTTCTAATTAAATCAATTTCATCTCGTCTGGGAGACAGGTTTGCATTCGATAAGCATGAAATTAATAATTATGTATAGAAATTAGCTATTGCTCAAAGCAGAGCCATTTTACACAACCTGCCGGGGCTCCTGCCTGATCTTTTGTGTTGGAGACGGATGGGTCACTTCAGCCCTTAGTTTCACAGCCAGGAGTGGAGGTGGGGGCTCAGCAAGGAGAGGAAGCAGGGCTGATCTTCCTGCTGCTGCCCTGAGGAGCCTGCCCCACAGGATGTGGGTGGCCTTGTCGCTAGAGTTTGCAGCTTCACCCTCAGATTCTCAGTGTCTGTGTGTAGATGTTGCATGTGTGCGTGTAAATGCATACGCATATGTAGGCCCACCGTGTAAGGAGGAGATAGGTTTTACCTGACAGTAGCATGGGCTCTGCAGCTAGTCCTATGAGTTCAAATCCTGGCTCAGCCACTCACTAGCTGTGTGAGCTTGGACAACTTATTTTACATCTCTGTACCTCAGTTTCAGAAAAATGGGGAGAATAAGAGGGCCTATATCATAGGGCTATTATAAGATTGAAGGTGTTAAGGTGCATGAAGCTACTTAGGATGGTTCTTGGCACATAGTAAGCACCCGATAAGTGTTAGCTCTCAAGATGATGAGGATTGCAAGTGTGTGTATGAATTTAATTCAATACAATTCTGCCCAAACCAGCCTGTGATGAGTGTGAACTTGACACATCCAGGCCCTTGAGATAAATAAGAGTCATTCCTGGCTCTTCCAGAGCTGGAGCCTAGTGTTCACCACTCCCTGTGTCTGTCAGCACTGGCAAGGCGACGCTGCCACAACAAACAGCCCTCCAAGCTCCGGGGCTTAAAAGAGCTTCAGCTCAACACTTGCTGTGTTCCACGTCTACAGGGGTTGGCTGGGCGCTCTGCTCAGGGACCCAGGCTGGTCTGGAACGTTGCTCAGGGCCCCACTGCTCACAGTAGCAGAGGAAGTGTGTACCCCATAGGTCTCATGACTGCAGTTCAGTGCTGTGGGACAGAAGGGACAGGCGTGGTCTGCTCCCAGCTCATTGTCCAGAACTTTTCAAGCGGCCCCAGAAAGGCAGCGAGTTGGAAGTGTTTGGCTGATGGCCGTTGACCAGCACCCAGCATTAGCTCTGTGTGTATTCATTTACTATATTGTCTCTCCCACTAGGATGTCAGCTCCAGGAAGGCAGGGATCATGCAGAGCACTCAGTGGGTGCTCAGTAAACCCTGGTCAAGGAGTGAATGAATGAATGAGCCGACAGAGTTTCGGAGGAGCATGGGTGGATGCTGGGAGAGAGTGTGCGGGGAGGCTGGTGGCCATAGCAGCAGCTGAGGCAAAGGGACCAAAGCTGAGGCAAAGGGGCCTCAAGGCCAGTTCTGCTGTCTTTGATGATAGTGCTTGCAGCCTAGGATCCTCTGATGCTCACTCTCCATCACAGAGGAGAAAGTGCAGGTCATGGTGGGATAGGAAGGGAGCCGCACCAGGGGGCACAGGTTACAGGGGCAGAGGAGGGCCAGGGCCACCCTGGAACTGGGCAGAGGGGAGGTCCATCTCCAGGCCTGGGGGAGGGGCAGAGCAGGGGAGGCCAAGGGCCCAGGGGTGGCGACTGCAGCTGGCCCAGCCACCAGGAAGGCCAAGTCCAGGCTAGGCCAGGGTGGGCCCCCACAGACGGATCAATTGCACTGGGGCACAGGCCAGCAGCCAGGGCCAGACAGGGGCAAATGGCCAGGCCCCAAAGTGACCGGATGCTCAGGGCAGGAGTCGGCAGCTGGTCTGCGTCCACAGAGCAGAGGACTAGGTCTGATTCATGAGGGCATCAAGTCCCGAGGTGAGTGCCCAGGCAGGCCTGACTCGAATTCCTGGAGGATCTGTGGGGAAGGGGCCGGTGCTCTCTGGCGGGTGTGGGGGAAGGCGGCATTGAAGAGGAAGGGCCCAGAGTGTGGCTCTGGAGGAGGTGCTGGGGCAAGGACAGTTTCCTGATCTGGGGCCTGTCCTGCTCCTTCCAAAGACTACCCAGTTTTGCCCACCCAGTCCCCTGCCAGGTGCCCCTACCCCATTTCCCCTAGCTCTTGTTCTTTGGTCACTGGGGACAGGGCAGCTCCATGGAGGGTGTGGGTGTGTGAGGCCTTCGTGGGGCTGTCCCAAGCTTTCTGGGTCACTGTAGCCTTCCACTCCTGAACCCAGCGGTGCACATCAGGGATGGGCCTGGTCAGGGCTGAAGGCCAGGGACTGCTGGCGTTCTCTCTGTGAGCGGGCCCCTCCCTGCTCCCTCTGCTGCCTCCCTGCACCCCTGCTGGTCCCCACTCTCTCTGAGACCACATATAATTAATCATCAATACTGTGAGTCTCTCCCTATGTGCCTGCTGACCTACTTCCCCTCCACCCGAAGCCCCTATCCCGGTTCAGGCGGGGTCAACTGCTATCTGCAGTGCACTCGCCGCCTTCTCCTGGGCTGCCAGGCCTGCCTCTCCAGACTTCCTCCCTGCACGCCGAGGGCCATTCTGACCTCCTGTATCCTGCTCAGGCTCCTTCCACAGCTCCCCTGCTTCCTGGAAAAGCCCTACCCTCCTTGGCAGGGCCTGGGAGGCGCCTGTGGCTGGGCCTCTGTGAGCAGCCAGCCTGGTTCCCAGGCCCTGCCCTTGTTCCCCTCACCCTGTGGCTCTCCCCTTGCCCATGGGAGGTTGGGGGCATCTTCGTTCTCCCAGCCACAAGTCTGACTCCTCAAATAGGCTGGTTCTCTGAGTGTTCTTTAAATCTGTGTCCCCAGCACC
This sequence comes from Cheracebus regulus, assembly GCA_963574635.1. Classification (NCBI taxonomy): domain Eukaryota; kingdom Metazoa; phylum Chordata; class Mammalia; order Primates; family Pitheciidae; genus Cheracebus; species Cheracebus regulus. Next base: position 68,100 of record CAUYQU010091066.1, read on the forward strand.
TGGCCAGGGGATGCTCAGGTGCCCTGTGAAGGGAGCCCTACTGGGTACACAGGTAAGTCCTGCTCCAAACCCGCAGAGGGAGGGACGAAGGGAAGGGCAGCTGGTAACCCCCTCTCTCTGGACCCCCACATCTCTGCAGCTAAGGCCCAGTGGGGAGGGTACACCACTCAGGCCCCTGAGGGGTCAGGGTGGGGTATGTCACAGGCAGGGCCATCAGAAGCCGGCACTCTCCTCCTCTTTCTCTGAACCACATATTCCTGTCCGCCACAGCTTTCATGTACCTAAAAGCATCGCTGGCTTTTATCTGTGAAGCAAACAGCTGATGCTGAGAGCTGGGTGGTGGAGGGCCTGAAGCAGGCAAGGGTCAGACGGGCAAGGAGCAGGCAGTCAAGCCTAGGGCCTGTGCTGCCCAGTGCAGGATCCCCTGCTCCCTGGGTGAGAGGGGCTGTGGGTGGCGAGAAGATGGAGGGAGCGAGAGGGTGGGGATCTTAAGATCTGCCTGGGTTCTGGCTGGGTCTAGGCTGGTGGCCAGAGGTGGCTGCAAGATCCCAGTCTCAATCTGTGGTGGCCTGGCCTGGCCTGGCCTGTTGGTGGAACAGAAAGAGCACAGTCAGCAGGGAGGGTGGGGAAGAACCAGAGGCCTGGAGGTCATGCCCAGGAGGGTGGGGGCAGGGGCCCAAGCAGCAAGGTTGTCACCTTGTTTCTGACATCTCCTGGTGGGGATGCTCAGAGGACACTGTCATCTCTCCAAGCCTCAGCTTCCTCATCTACAAAATGGGCACAATGGTCCTAGCCCTGCCTTTCTCTCCAGTAAGAATATCTTGCCCAGCGCCCTCATGTCCCGGCCTGTTCTAAGCGCTTTTTGTGTATTTGCTGATGCGGTCCTCTCTGTTGTGATTGTGATGACTTTATGGGGAGGAAACTGAGGCCCAGAGAGTTCACTTGATTGCCTAAGGTTGGCACAGCTGGATAGTGAAGCCAGGTCACACGGCCCTGGGCAGGGTGGCTCCATTGGGTGCTGGGCACTTACATGCTGTGCCAGGCATTAGGGCAGAGGAGGAAAGCCAAGGTGCTTTTAACAGAAAGGTCACAGGAAGAGAATGGTGGGTTTTGTCAGGTAGCCCCTGGGGTATCTGTGAAGTTGACCCTGGATGTCTGCTCACTTGGCTTGGGGCACACCAGGCCTTGTGGGGGTCGTGGTGGGGATTTCAGCCCTGACTGAGCTGAACCGTCTTGAACAAAGCTCCAGCCTTCTGAGACCCTGAGGACTGTGCTCTGGGTGGGCTCTCAGACGAGGGACACATTCCCTGCCCTCCAGCCTCCCTCTTCCGCCTTTGGATGCTGTGGGATGTGGACCAGCTGCCCTCAGTGGGTTTTTAGATTCTGCGGTTCTGGGAGCCAGTTACCCAGAGCTGGAGCTGTGGGCATTCTGGGTCACCACCTGTGTGCCAGCCGGGACCAGCATGCCTGGGCTGGTTGTGTGAGGCTGCTGGCTGGGCCTGGGGCAGCCCGAGGGCAGATCCAGGCACTAAGCACACATGTGTGCCTGGATACACATGTACACATATGCTCACACATGCACACATGCTCCCACACATATACACACATGCTCCCACAGGCATGCATGCTCATGCACACATGCATGCATGCTCTCAGGCATGCATGCTCACACATAGACACATGCACATATGGCCTGTGCACTGGCTGCTCTGTCGGCCTGAAACACCTTGGCCTCAAATACCCCTCCCTGCCGGGGGTCTTGACGCAGACATCTCCCTGTGGGAGGTGTCTCCTGGCCACTCATCCCCTTCCTTTCTTTTCTCTCCTGGCTCCTCGTCCCATCCAACAGACTCAGAAGCTGATGGTGCACCTCTGCATGCCTGCCTCGGTCTAGATTGGAGCCTGCTGAGGGCAGCTGTCCACAGTCCCTCCCCAGCCCTCAGAACTATGCCTGGAGGCTGTGGGTGCTCCATGCCTCTTTGCAGGAGGAATAAATGAGTGAATATTCGGGGCACCATGTGCTCAGGACACATGCTGTAGTCCGTGCTTGCGTGCGTGCCCGTGCTCTCTCTCTCTCTCAGATGTACTTGGAATCCATCTTCATTGTTGCCTAAGCCGGGAAGCAGCTTTTGTCTTTCCCCACGTGGCATGGACCTCCTTGTCACTCTAGAAGCCAAAGGGAGAGGGAGAGGGGTTTATTCATTCATCCTCCCACCCCTCAGTCACTCACCCCTTACCTCCGCTGAGGCTCTTCTGGGTGGCGGCTACAGGCACACTGTATGTCACTCCAGGGGGCAGTACAACTCACCCCTTCGAAGGGGACCCAGAGAGTGGAGCACTTTCTGCCTGGTGTCTGGTGTCTCCCTGGATGCAGTGGCTACTGACTGGTGTTTGCGGTGGGATCAGTCTGGTTCACCTCTGCATCTCTCCACATGGCCTTGCCCTAAAAGGTAGGGTGCTTAGAAGGACGGTTGAATTGATAAGTAGTCAGAGAATAGTAACACTGGGAGAATGTGCCTGGTGCCCTTAGAGAAGCCACATTCAGGGCTGTGGGAGGCTAGGCCCCCTCTGAAGGATGAGGGCTCAGGTAGGGATGCCTGGAGGAAGTGACATTTGAGTTGGTCCTTGATGTGCCAGGGGGATTTGGATGTGGGAGATGAGGTCATAGGCTCTGGGGACGGAGGAAGATAGACAAAGAGGAAGGTGAAAGGGACAGACAGAGGGACCTGGAGCAGGATGCCAGTGCTTGGTCAGGGGCTACTGGAATCTGAGTTATTTCCGACTCTTGCCCCATGAGTGCATGACACAAGGTGCTGTGTCCCCAGCACCTGAAAGACTGCCCGGTGTACAGTAGGTGCTCAAAGTGTTGGGTGAAGGAAGAAAGGAAGCAGAGAGATGGAGCAGCTGGCACCAGGGCGGGCACCTCTGCCTCCCCCCACTCCTGCTGCTGCTGTGGGGAGAGGAGAGGAGCGTTCTCTGAAGATAATGTAAATTGCATGTCCCTCTCCTGCTCAGGCTGGGCTGCCGAGACAGTGGGAGTTGAAGAGATGTCAGAGCCCCACATGGGCCAGGTTGTCATAGTCACCTGCTTAGATGCAGATGTGGCTCCCTGCCCGCCTGTGGTGGCCCCATGGCGGCCCTTGACCCCTTTGCCCCTCATCCCTCCACTCCAGGCTGGGGCAAGAGAGCCTTGGAGAGCCTGATAGCAGTCCCAGGATGTCCCTGTGACAATGACAATGACAGCGATGAGGCCATGGAGAGAGCTCGGGATGGGAGGGGCCAGCAGAGAGGAAGAGTCCTAGGAGGTAAAGTCAGAGAGAGGCAAGAGAAGGCGACTGCTGCCAGAGGAAGTTCAGCAGGAGGAACAGCAGCTCCCCTAAGAGCTGACCCTTAGCGCTCACTGCCTGCCAGGTGCTGTTCTGAGTGCTTTGCCTGACTTCCCTCAGGTGACCCTCACAGCCTTGGGAGACAGCTATTGTAATTATTCCCATTCTGCAGCTGAAGAAACTGAGGCCTGGGGGGTGAAGTAACTTGCCCAAGTTTCTTTTCAGCTGGTGAGAGGCGGAGCTGGGATTTGAACTTCAGCAGGGTAGCTCCCCAATTTCTGTTTGAAACTGTCTTCCTAGGAAATGTGAGAAGGCCTGGAGCTGAGGAGGGAGGCTAGGGGAGAGCTGGCAGGTGGACACACTGTGGGAGGCTGGCTTATCCCCGGGACCCTATTCAGGAACCTGTGATCCCCTCACCCCTGTCTCAGGAATTGTTGGGGGAAGGGCAGGGGCCCCTCCTGGGCTCTGGAAGTCAGCGGCCCAGGGCTCTCCTGCAGGCTGACACACGTGTCCTGCAGGAGCACATGCTGGCCCCCCACCCTCTGGGGAATGGAGTGTGTGCCATGGGGCCGGGGCCAGTGCTCCTGGGCCTGACTCTGGACGTGGGCCAGGATTTGAAGGCTGCTAACGGGGCTGGCCCCACAGCGGATGCCCGGACATCCATCCATCCATCCACTGCTCACCACCTGTGCTGAGCTCCACCTGGGCCTGGAGCTTGTAAGGAGGAATAGAGATGAGTGAGAAGGAGCCACCTCATCTGGGGGGTCCTCTGTCTCCATTTGCCTCCAGCTGTGAGGTCTGGGTCAAGCAAGTCCAGAAACCTGAGTGGGCCTCCTGCTCTCCTGGGTAGCTCAGGCCTGGTGGGAGGAAACACCAGAAGTCAGGACAAGATTCTGACGAGGAGGGGCGTGGAGGCAGGCAGGTGACGATTGCTCCTGGCTGAGGCCCAGCAGAGGCCAGCCGAGAGAGGTAAACAAAACACTCGCCTCTCAGGGACCTCCCCCCAACAAAGAACTAACCTCCCCTGCGCAGGGTGAATAGTGCGAAGGCGGAGAAACTACTCTAAAACACGAGGTTCCTTAAAAACAAACCAGCCATGACTCGAATGCCATTTTCAGACCTCAAAATAACAGTAACCTTAAAATGAATGAATAAATATCCAACCAGAGCTCACGTTTTAGAGGGTGCTGTTTTTCTGCTAAGTGTTCTCCAAGGCAGGGAGGACTGGGCTGGTTTTCAGTCACTGCTGGCAGAGCAGGAGGGTTGGCACGTAGATTCAGGGATATTTGAGTGTGATTTACTTTCCACATGGGTGGTAGATGTGCATGGTTCTATACTGGAAACCTACAAAGGGTAGAAGGTGAAAGGTCCCTGCCCGAACCTGTCTCAGCCACCTGCTTTCCTCACCTGAGGCAACACACATGTTTTTTTTTCAGAGCACTGAGTGTACCCCTCCACTTCCACACAGTGAACAGCTGCCACCTGCATGCTGCCGCCTTATTGCTATTGTTCTTACCCCACAATATCTTGGAGACCCACCCAGAGCAGTGCTTGGAAGTCGGCCTCGTTCCTTTTCACAGCTGTGTAATATTCCTTGTCTGGCTGGAACTTCTTTAAACAAGCCCCTCTTGATGGACATGTAGGTTGTTTCCAGAGTTTTTTTTCTTGAGATGGACTCTCGCTCTGTTGCCCAGGCTGGAGTGCAGTGTCACGATCTCGGCTCACCACAATCTCCGCCTCCCAGGTTCAAGTGATTCTCTTGCCTCAGCCTCCCAAGTAGCTGGGACTACAGCCTCGTGCCACCACGCCTGGCTAACTTTTTTTGTATTTTTAGTAGAGACAGGGTTTCACCCTATTAGCCAGGATGGTATCGATCTCCCGACCTTGTGATCCACCCGCCTTGGCCTCCTAAAGTGCTGGGATTACAGGCGTGAGCCACTGCACCCAGCCTCTAGAGTTGTACTGTTACAGACAGTGCCAGTGGATAATGTAGTATGTGCCATTTTATAAAGACCACAAGAGCTACAGTGAGAGGTTTGGGAATTAACCCTCGGTTGCTTACAAAATCCAAAAAAACCAGTTAGCTGTTTCCCCTACCCGCATCCTCACCGCTGAAGGTCCCAGTGGTTTGGGCCTTTCCCACAGGGGAGGCCGAGAGCAGGTCAGCTGGGTGGCTGAGCTGGGCCATGCTTTTGGTGGTGGCTATTCTAAGGGGAGGGTGGACCCTCACTGCCCCCAGTTAACTTCCTTACTGTCATTTGTCCCTTTATGAAGAGGCTGTAGGACCCACTGTGCATTGATTCTCCCCATCCTGCTCTGCTCTGGCCACACAGGCCCCTTGCTCGGCCACCCACACACCAAGCGGATTCCCTGGGGACCTGCTGGGACCTGCTGCTCTCTGGGCTCCCACATTTTCCCATCCTTGCTCCTGCTGGCTCTGCTCGGCCGTCACCTTCCCAGGGAAGCCTTTCCCAGCCTTGCCAGCTGCCGCCCCGATGTCCCATCCCCTCTGCCACTCTGCGAGGCTCGTTGCTGTGAAGAACGGTCCCGGTCACCTGTTAGCTTGCTCGCTCCTCTCCTCCCACCAGAAGGAAGCTCTGTGAGTGTTTTAAACAGGTGCTCAGTAACGGCTTTGCTGAAGTGAATCGAGTTGAATGTCAGGATATCGAGGTGAAGCTTCTAGGTCGGCAGAGCCTCTGCCCCCTGTCCTGAGGAAGGTGAGCCGACCGTTCTGGGAGGTGGTCCCTGGGGATAGGGACACACTAGGCTTTGGCCAAGTGGGCAACCACTTGCCAGAGTCACCCCCAACCCTACTGTCCCAGGAACATTTTCCCACCTGCAGTTGCCACTGGGCCAGAAGTCCTGGCCACGGGTTTCTTGGCCAGGATGGAATCTGAGTGATTCCTTAGGGGCAGAAAATGCTAGTTTCTACACCAGCCTGGATCAGTGTGCATCTCCCACCTCCACCTTCCCGGACAACTGCACAGGCAGAGGGCACATAGGAAGGAGGAGAGTCCCTGTGGGCCAAGCGGGCCAGCCGGGAGAGCAGAGCGGTGGGTGGGCCCTGGAGGGCTGGGGTGGAGAGGAGGGCCCACACCCCTTCCCTGTCCTGGGGATGCTTGGGTGTTATCTACAGGAGGCAGGGGCTCTGAGTCTCATCTCTGCCGGGGGAGGGATGCCCTATGACTGAAAGCTCTGGGGCTGGGCAGGGGCCTTGGAGAGGCTGGCACCCGGCAGGCTGGTGCCTCTCTGGGCTCAGTGTCCCCAGTGCAGAGAGAAGGGACTTCTTGAAGTCTACTCCACTAGCTTCCTGGGCTTCCATCCTTTGGGGTGGAGTAGGGGATCAGGGACTGGAATCGAGGCTCTGTTTCCTCTGAGCAGGGCAGGAGGAAGGAGCCTGAGCTGGCAGAGAGCTGTGGGGACAGGGTCTTCTGGGTCCTGACCAGAGGAGTCGCCTAGGGACATGAGATGGGCCACATGACCCCTCAGGACCCCTCCCAACACCGAAATCCCACCCCAACTCCAGGCTGAATTATCTCACACATGTGGGGATTTTCCCTGGGCTGGCATCTTTGAGTTCTTCGTGTAAATTGAGGCACCCAGAGGCTCCCAGGGTATATGTGTGTGTGGTGTATGTACGTGTGTATGTGTGTGCGTGTGTGGTTGGGGTGTCTTTGGAGACCCCAGGGAGGCCACTGGGAGACTTTCTGGAGGAGGTGGCAGCACCCATGGGGAGGGGCGGGCTGCGGTGGTCCTAAGGCTGTGGGGACCAGAGGGAGGTTGGTGTGTAGGGGTGTGGGGCTGGCTGGGCAGGGTGGGGGCCAGCCGCCGCCCTCAGCAGCCCCTCTCGCCCCCTAGATACCCCAGATCAGCTACGCCTCCACAGCGCCAGACCTGAGTGACAACAGCCGCTACGACTTCTTCTCCCGCGTGGTGCCCTCGGACACGTACCAGGCCCAGGCCATGGTGGACATCGTCCGTGCCCTCAAGTGGAACTACGTGTCCACGGTGGCCTCGGAGGGCAGCTATGGCGAGAGCGGTGTGGAGGCCTTCATCCAGAAGTCCCGTGAGGACGGTGAGTCAAGCGCCTGGCCGCAGGGTCACGCCAGGCTCGGGGGCATCCTGGCACAGTGACTGAGCCCCTGAGAGCCCCCGGCCGGGCCTGATTTGGACTCCGACTGCCTGGCTGCTGCCAAGTGGGCCTTGGCCTCGTCTTTGAGCACTGTGGTTTTTCCCACGGGCTTGCCCAGCTCTGGGTGCCTCCCGTGCAGGGCAGGTGTGAGCCTCTGCAGACCTCGGTGTGCAGATGAGGGGACTGTTGACATCCCTGCTTCGGGAGCCTATGGGGGGCTGCTCTCCTCACAGCAGAGGATGGGATGGGTGGGGACCAGGGGCCTTGTCTAACGGGCTGTCAGGGACTCATGAGATGGGCAGACAGACAAGCAGACCCTCAGAGGAATGAGGAATTTGGAGTCCCTAAAATTGACCTGTCTGTGATGCAGGTGAGGGGTGGAGGGGCCGCAGGAGGCCTGTGCTGGTTTGGGCATCAGTGGAGAAGAAGTCCCTGTGGCTGGGGTTTGAGGGGCTCTGGCAAGTTTTTATTCTCCTCGAAGTCTCCCCCTCATACTCCGCTGCCACCTTCCTGCATTAAGCTTATTGCGTTGCCTTAAATTGCTGTCCTCAGAGGCTCTGTGATAAAGCCTTCAGGTGTCCCAGTGATAAGCGGCTGAGCGATAACAAGGGTTAACCCCTTGGCAGGTGACTCCCACCTAGCAGGGCCGTGGAGCCGGGCCCCTGGCTGGGTCTCTGCTGCTGCTGGTGCCCTGGGAGGGCTGGCTGCACGGGCTGCCGCTGTGGGCATCTGGGGGCGGCAGGTGGCCCTGGGCTGGGGGCCTCCACCTGGGCTGGGGTGGGCCAAGAGGGGACGGCACCTGTGGGCTGTGGGGCCAAGGGGTGCTGCTGTGACTTCCTCGGGGCCCTGTCGCAGGGGTGTGGAGGAAGCGGGGAGGCCGTTCTCCCTCCCGCAGACCCACTTCCTGCAGAGAGGCCCCTCTGCCTTGCCCCTGGTCTCTCCCAAGGCGCTGCCTCTACATGGCTCACCAGTGCCTGAGACCCAGTGCCCGTGTATTTATACCGTCATGGCCTTAGGACTCCGATTGCTTCTCCTACGGACTATGGAGTGTCCTGAGGCGGCCGTTGGTAACCCCCTGCAGTCATAAGCCTGCTATAAATCTCGGATAAGCCCTTTTAATTGTACAGCTGCAGCTGCTTGGGTGCCTCTACCCGGTGGAGGCGGGAAGTGGGGCAGCACTGACTGGTGGCTGAGGCTCCAGGCCGTCCCCATTCCAGCAGCCTGGCAGAGCAAAAGGAAGCAGAGGTGAACAGCACCCCACTTCCACCTCCAGGCGGCCTGGCGATAGCACCCAGGGACCCTGGCAGACAGTGTCAGAGCCCCAGAGCCCAGCCCCTCCCTTGCGCCCTTGGACGGCCCCCAGGAGCTGTCCCCTCTTGGCCCACCCCAGCCCAGGTGAAGGTCCCCAGCCCAGGGCCGCCTGCCGCCCCCAGATGCCCACAGCGGCAGCCCGTGCAGCCAGCCCTCCCAGGGCACCAGCAGCAGCAGAGACCTAGCCAGGGGCCCGGCTCCACGGCCCTGCTAGGTGGGAGTCACCTGCCAAGGGGTTAACCCTTGTCCTTTTCTCCTTTGCTCAGTCCCAAGACCTAGGACCCTCCCTCTGGCTGCACCTTCCACCCTGCTCTGCTGGTTCCTCTCCTCCTCTGTGGCTTGAATTCTTCCCCAAACAAACCTCCTGCCTTTTCTGTTTAAGGCATGACCTCTGCAGGATTTGGGGACAAAGGTGTAGGATGGGGGAAGGGTTAGTGGGCCCCTGAGTCTCAGTGTTCAGTTTTTCCAGTCCCTGCCCTGAGAGACCTCGAAGCCACCCCCAGCGCTCATGCAGGCCTCCCTCTGTACCCAGCACCTGCTGTCCTGGGCAGTCCTTCCTGTCCTCCGAGGTAGATGCTGCCTTGTCCCCATTTTGCAGGAGAGGAAGCTCAGGCGCAGAGAGGTTGAATGACAGCTAGCAGCAGGCTGCACAGCATTAAGAGGTGGAGAGGGGATTTGAACCCGGGTGCGCCGGCTCCAGGACTAGAGGTCTCTCCTGTTTCTGTACTCTTGTCTTCTGCCATTTTCATGCCGACAGAGACCCACGGGGGCAAGCCCCTGAGCAAGTGCTAGGGTGTGACAGGGACACACAAGCGCACACATGGACACACCACCTGAAGGGGCAGGAGACGCACGGGATAGGGGTGGGGTCTGGCCATTGTGTTTTGGCTGAAGGTGAGCTTATTGTTTACTTGTTTTACAAACATCAAGTATTGGGTGGTTAGAAAAAAGTTAAGTCTACTGAAGATTTTTTTTTTTTGAGATGAAGTCTCGCTCTGTCGCCAAGCTGGAGTACAGTGGCGCAATCTCGGCTCACTGCAACCTCCACCTCCTGGATTCAACCTCCACCTCCTGGGACTACAGGTGTGCACCACCACACCCAGCTAATTTTTGTATTTTTAGTAGAGACAGGGTTTCACCATATTGGCCAGGATGGTCTTGATCTCTTGACCTTGTGATCCACCTCCTCGGCCTCCCAAAGTGCTGGGATTACAGGCATGAACCACTGCTCCTGGCCTACTGATGATTTTTTAAAAGTGCCTCATCTCGGGGTATTCTTGTCCTGGCAGAGGCGCCCCTCACAGTGCCTGCCACTGCCCATGCACCAGCCACACATCCTTGAGGGCCTGGCTTCCTGCTTGGCTGGGCCTCCCACGTCCCCAAACCCTCCCAAGGCTGCCCCATGCCAGTGTGCAGCAGCCCCTGGGGGCCTGGTCAGGGCAGTTTAGGCAGCCAGGTCGCCTCGAGCAACCCGCTAAATGAAATTTGATTTGGAGGAACGTCTTTTGGCAGGTGAAAAGAAAGGGAGAGAGAGAGCTGCACTCCAGCTGGCCAAATTGAAATCAGAATTGAGCGGCCGGTAGAAAGAGGCTGCTGTACCTCGTAGACTAATCCTTTTCAAAGATTAAAGATGTCTTTGCCCGTATATTGTATTGATTCGTCCTCTGAAGTATAAATCATCTGTGAGTTGCTCAGAGAAGCGCTGGGGAGGAGAGCGGTGGGGAGGGTTTGCTGGCCAGGCTGGGATGCATGTCAGAATTGTGGTGAGTAAGTCCTGGGTGCCAACTGTGTGCTGGGCTCTGGGTCCTTCAGAGGAGCATGACTATGCCCATTTTATAGATGGGGAAATGGAGGCCAGAGGGGGCAGGTCACTTTCCCAAGGCCACAGAGTGGGAACATGGAAGAATTGGGATGGGAACTTGGCTCTGTCCTGTAGGTGGGGAGCCCTCAGGTGGCACCTGGAGTGGCCCAGTACTGACTGGGCATTGGCACCATGCCTAAAGTAAGTCCTGGTGCTGGCATTTCCCACCCTTACCCTTTTCCACACATGCTATGGGCAATTCTGTGGCCCTTGACTGAGGCCTGCATGGACCAGACACCTGCTATGACTATTACGGATCCTAGTGATGACCATGAAGCTAGGTGAAACACTCACGTGCTACCTATTTGGTCCCCATTTTGCAGATGGGAGGACTGAGGCTCAGAGAAGTAACCTGACTTGCCTAGGGTCACACAGCCAGGTGTCAGAGCAGGACTTGGAGTCAGGGCTGTCAGACCAGGCACTTTACCCATGCGCCCTGTCTCCTCCAGCTCCACCCATGCACCCTGTCTCCTCCAGCTGTACCCATGCACCCTGTCTCCTCCAGCTCTACCACACACCCTCTCCAGCTCTACCCATGTATGCTGTCTCCTCCAGTTCTACCACACACCCTGTCTCCTCCAGCTCACATTGCAGAAGCAGCGCAGGTGGTTAAGAGGTCGGGCTCCCCCAGGTGCACCTGTGCTCTGGCTCGGCCGCTGACTGGCTATGCGGTCTGGTTAAAGTCATTCTGTCTTTCTGGGCTCTGTTTCTCATTTGTGAAATGGGAATAAAGCAGGTTGTCAGAGTGAAACGTGCTCCTGGCACATGAAGGTGGGAGCTCAGAATGTGCCCTGGAGGGATTTTCATGGCCTGGCTGCCTGGGTCCCAGCCCTCCCTTGTTCCTGGCTAGTCCTTGGGAGGCCTGGGGAGTGCTGCGCCCCATGCTGTGCCCTAGCTGGGGATGCAGGTGTGTCCAGGGATGGGGCTAGAGACGAAACTACAGGAGCCCAGGCTAGCCCAATTCCTATGGGATGGCTGGTCTGGTGGGGGTGGGGAGAGTACAGCCAGGTCAACTCCAAAGGCAGCCAGGCCAGGACGTATGTGTGTCTGTGTGTGTGCGCGCGTGTGTGAGTGTGTGTTGTGTGTTTGCATATTTGTGTGTGTATATTTGTGTTTGTGTCTGTGTATTTGTGTGTTGTGTGTGTTTGTGTGTGTGTGTGTGTGTGTTTGTGTAGAGATGCATGTCTCGGAAGTTCTGGTCATGGGACTGGCAGGTCTGCCTTGGCGGGGGTATCTGTAGACTGGGCCTGTGTGTGTCGGGGGTTGTGTGTGTCTGTGCGGGTGCGTGTGGACCTTCTGGCTGCAGCCAGGACTGCCTCCTCCCTGTCAAGGCTGAGGCTGCACCAGAGAAAGGCTGCCCTTCCCTCCCGGGCGCCGCCAGCGTCACCGGGGCTGGATTAGACATGCAGAGCAGGCCCTGCCTGGCTCTGGAGATAATGCCAGTGAGTCACCGAGGAGGGAGAAAGGCAGGCGGTGGCAAGCAAGCGGCACAGACGTGGGCACAGATGTGGTAGGTTTTTTTTTGAGATGGAGTCTCACTCTATCGCCCAGGCTGGAGTGCAATGGCGTGATCTCAGCTCATGGCAATCTCCATCTCCCTGGTTCAAGCGATTTTCCTGCCTTAACCTCCCAAGTAGCTGGAATTACAGGCATGCACCACCGTGCCCAACTAATTTTTGTATTTTAAGTAGAGATGGGGTTTCACCATGTTGGCCGGGCTGGTCTCCAACTCCTGACCTCAGGTGATCTGCCCGCGTTGGCCTCCCAAAGTGTTGGGATTACAGGCGTGCTCCACCACACCGGGCCATTTTTTTTTTTTTTTTTTTTTTGGCACAGGGTCTCACTCTCTTGCCCAGGCTAGAGTGCAGTGGTACAATCACAGCTCATTGCAGCCTCACCTCCCAGGCTTAAGCAATCCTCCTGCCTCAACCTCCTGAGTAGCTGGAACCACAGGCATATACCACCATGCTCGGCTAATTTGTTTTTTTTCATTTTTTATAGGGATGGGATCTTACCATGTTGCCCCGGCTGGTCTCAAACTTCTGGGCTCAAGTGATTCACCCACCTTGGTCTCCCAAAGTGATGGGATTACAGGCAGGAACCATTGTACCTGGCCTGGTCCTGTTTTAAGTGCTTTGCACATATTACCTCACTTAGCTCTTAAGACAACTCCGTTATGCCAATGGCTAGACAGAGGCTCAGAGAGGTTAAGTAACTCCCATGAGGCCACACAGCTAGGATCTGAATCCTGCAGATACTCTTCCAGCCACTGAGCTTGCCTCTGTGGTGCATGGGGCAGGAAGTCCTATCCATGGGGTCACCTTCCAGTTTGTCTCTGGTCCTCTCAGGTAAGTGTGTCTAGCACATCTGGGCACATCTGTGCCTCAAGGGCAGAAAAAAGATGGCTTCTCTGGGTGTGGCAGGAAGGAGTGTGGGGGCCTTGGCCTGCTCCTTGGAGGATGTCTGGTTCCTTGGACACGAAGTTCTGAGGCCCCACGTCTTGGCTGTGTGGCTGTGCCTGCATTGATATTCCAGAGTTGCGGCTGAGTCAAGCTGTTGTTGGATTTGACCTCCAGCTCCAGCTCCCAGGGCTGAGCATCAGACTTGCATGTAGCTGGCCTCTGTCAGCACAGAGGCGTGGCATGGCTGGCGGCCCACTCAGGAGACAGTGCTTCGGCTGCAGGAGGCCTGGGCTGGGCAGCTCCTCATCCAGTGGGCTGTGCCACTCTCTGCGCATGCGTCCCTGGCTGTAACTGGAGCACCCCATCTATGGAGGTTCCACGGGGAAGAGGATCTGTGCAGCCAGAGCAGGGGGCTGGTGCCACTCACATTAAGGGTGCCTGTTGCGCTGCCTGTCCTCACTCCCTGGCCTCACCTTCTCACCGCTCCTCAAATGCACCAGGTCCCAGTCTGCCTCAGGGCCTTTGCATGGGCTGGTCCTCCTGTGGGAAAGCTTGTCCTGCATGTCCACACGGCCTGCATTCTCTGATGTCTCCCTTCAAAGAGGCCTCTGAGCAGCCTATGCGAAACAGCCCCTACTTCCGCCCACTATGCTCCAGTTCCTGTACCCAGCTCTGTTTTTCTTTGTAGCACCAGACGAGTACGTTTTTATTTGCTTGTGTATGGTCCACAAAGGCAGACTTTTTTTTTTTTTTTGAGACGTAGTCTCACTTTGTCACCAGGCGCCAGGCGGGAGTGCAGTGGCGCAATCTCGGCTCACTGCAACCTCTGCCTCCCGGGTTCAAGCCATTCTCCAAAGGCAGACGTTTTTATCTGTTTTGTTTTCTGCTGCATCTCCAGCATCTAGCACAGCCCTGGCACATAGCAGTTGCTCAATAAATGTTTGTTGAATGAATGGTTAATTGCAAAACCCAGCCCCCAACTACTCACTTCTTCTTTAGCCCTCTTCCCACCCCTAGACCTGAGAGGTTAGCTCTCCCAACCTACAGAGGGGCAAACTGAGGCTGACTAAGCATAAGCATTGGGGGTGAGGTCAGGCTACCTGGGACCTTCCTCTCCTGCCCCACTGAGCTTCCTGGCTGTTCCCCTCCCTCTTTCTACTGACTCACTGAGGACAGAAATCCATTCCTGGAGGCATAAGGCAGGGAGCAGGAACTCGGGACCCTCAGCAGCTGGGTTGGATTAACTGTGGGCTGTGTGTCCTGCCGTTCCTCACTGCAGGCCTTGAGTGCTTGGTCCTGCAGTGCTGCTACTCTGAGGGGCAGGGAAGGGAAGAGGCCAGCCCTCCACCAGCTCTGATCTCCAGTTGGCTGGGGCTTCCTAGATTTATCCTGCCCTGCGCTGTGCCCCCGTCCTCCCCTGCACATAGCAGAGCCCCAGCGTAGCATGTAGAGTGAAGATGCTGTAGAGTGAAGTGTGAGTAAACAGACCAGCAGCCCTGTTCCCCAGCACGTTCCCAGCCCCCGTGTGAGACAGAGACAGGCTGTAGGCCCTGTTCTCAGGCCCTTTTGGTGGGCATGAAAGGAGCCACGCACAGCCAGCCCTGGCACCTGCTCTGCACACAGTAGGTGCTCTGCAGAGCTCGCCTGAATAAGTGAAAAAAGGGATGTGGTGATGTGTCCATTGAAGTGAAGAGACACACCCCAGGGCTGGGGGCTCCAGCCCAGTCAGGCCCAGTGGTCAAGCAGGGCTTGGAGGAGGAGTATTTGGACAAGAAGAGGAAGGAAAGGGCGTGCCAGGTGGGAGGACAGCAGGAGCCAGAGCCTGGAGGTGGAATAACAGGCAGATGGGAGCTGCGCGCGGCCTGGCCTGGAGCTCGAGTGGCTGTGGGTGGGGAGGGCTGAGGGGTCTCTTTTCAGGCCAGCGCTGCATGTGGGAATGTTGCGGCACCTGGGGCTGTGCCAGCTTGGCTGAGGAGGCGTGTGCGCTTATTGGGCCTATCTTGCTCAGGGCCCTGAGGGGTACCCTTGCCCACTGAGGCTCAGAGCCAACACCCCTCCTCCCTGCAGGCCTCTCACCTGCTCCGTCCCAAACAGAGCTGTGCCCCTTGATGGAGCAGGTGAGGGTGGAGTTTCCCCCACCTAGGCTCTCTCGGAAGCCCCTTCATGTGGGCTGCAGTGCCTGCTGACTCTTCCCTCTGCCCCCTGCACTGATGGTTCCAGAGGCCAGGGAGGGACAGGCCCCACCCAGCTCTGTGCTCCCCGCCCTCCCTCAGACATAGCAGGGCCTCAGCACACGCTACAGAGAGAAGACTGAGTGAACAGACGACAGCCCTGTTCCCCGGGCCTCCTCCTCTCCCCTGTGACAGGAGGGGCCTCTGAGGTCCAGCTGGGACGGATGGGCTGTGTCCTCGCCCTCCCTGGCCTTGGCTCAAGGCATCCTTCATGAGAGCAAAGACCTGTTCCCTACAATTTGGGCCCATCATGAAGACACCCTCCGATACCCACTGAAAACGACTTGCTTAGAATGCGTCTCTCAGAGGAGAGCCGGGAAAGGAGGTGTCCTGCAAGGCCTAAAGGAGCGGACGTCATGGGTGGCCCTTCAGGGCTTGGCGTTTTCATTCAGGAATGACCGGGGCCAATTGCATGGTGGCAGTGCCTGGAGCGTGCAACCTTCCCACCCCGTCAGATGAACCATGGTTGAAATGAGCAGGGAGTGGGGGCTTGAGGGGGTAGAAGGGAGGGGTGCTGCCGCCGGCTTTAGCTTGTATCTGAGTATCAGGTGACTTAGCAGCTCCAAGGGGGAGGCCTCTGGACTGTTCCATCAGCTGCCTCCTGGGACCCAGGGACCTTTCGGCCCAAGGCTGAGCACTCTGCCTTCTGACGTTGCATTTTCCCAGGGTGCGGGGGAGTGGGCCCCACTCTGCAGCCAGAACCTCCCACTCTAACCTATCAGCCAGGCCGTTCTAGACTCGAGACCCAGCTTGCCTTCCGCTGTCCTTGTACACCACCTGTCACTCTGCTGCGGGTGGAAATTAAGTGAACCTGGCATGGGTGCCCCCTGCCAAGCCACAAGACCCAACACACGCCAGCTGGGTCTCCTTGCTGGGGCTTGGAGATTGGCAAGGTGTTGGTGCTAATGTGACTGCTCGTGACTGCCAGGTCAATCTCTGTCCCGTGGTGAAGAGGAACCACGCGCTTGCGTGGTGCGCCTCGGGGACTGCGCCTGTCCGCTTGGATTCCTCCGCCACTCCGACCTGTGTGGGGCCTGACGCCTCTGCATTTTGTATGTCCCCAGGTTGGTGTCGCCAGCCTGCTGCTTTCCTTTCAGTGCAGCCACTTTTCCTGGCTCCCTCTGCCTGAAGTGCTTGTCCAGACGGGGACGTACTCCCGTCTGCATCTGCCGCTAAGCTTGATGGGAGTGACAGGAGGAAGGCATCAGATGCTGAGCCCTTTTTGCTCTGAATTTGCATCTCTTCCCTCCTGACAGGATGCAACGTTTTCTTTCACAGCCTCCTTTGTGGAATGTGTTTGAAGATCCCTTTGGGGTTTGAAAAAGTTCCCTTTGCTGGTGGCAGCCCCTTTGTGGCTTTGGGCTTCTGAATCCAGTCCTTTTCCCCGTGATGCAGGAGGATAGAGTGGCTGAGAGCCCAGACGCTGGGGCAGACGGCCTGGGTTCAAATCTGGCTCTGCTATCATGAGTTGTGCCATCCTGAACAGTCCCCGAGGGGCCCCGTGCCTCAGTTTCCGCCTTCGTCAAACGGGATATTAATGGTCCCTCCCTGTAGCTTGTTTTGAGATTAAATACATGAATACCTATAAAGCACTTGCCAGGTGGGCCGGGCACTGCCCCGAGCCTGGCGCTCCCAAAGGCATCAGTTGTTTTCCTTCTTAACCAGAGTACAGGAGCAGGGCAGGGGGCCCTGGGCTGGGAGGCTGGCTGAGTTCTGGTCCTGGCTTTTGTCCCTGGGTGGCTGTGTGACTTCTGGTTGGTAGCCTTCCCTCTCTGAGCCTCAGCTTCATCGACAGCATGCTGACAACACATCAGGGGACCTCTGAGTCCCCCATGGCACAGGTCTTCACAGCCCTCACTGATTTCTCATGGCTTTTGTCTCACTTTGCCACCTGGAGGGTCAAGCACCACCGCTGGTCTCTGGCTTCCTGTGTGTCTGTTCTCAGGCCCAGCCAGAGCCCACAGAGGAGCCACTTCCACAGTGGCCTGCTCCCCAAGTCTCCGGCCTCTTTTTTTTTTTTTAATGCTTTGACAAATCTCTAAACTGGAACCCCATTTTCTTCAAGCTCATTTTCTTCTGTTGTTTCTTTCTCCTACTTACTGAGCACATTGGGGCCTGTCCCCCAGGCTCCCATCTGACAGGAATCCTTCTAGTTTCTTCCCATGGCTAAAGGGCAAGTGGGGCAGGCTGCTGCCCTGCTCACCCAGATCGGGTTTCGGCCTTGACCTTCAGGAAAGCGTTTTCACCTGTTTGCTCCCTGGTCTTCTGCCTCCGTTCCTGGCTGGGGTGGGGTACCTGGCACCCCGAGTCCCCCACTCTTGGCTCCTTGGGGATGTGGCTGAGATAAGCCCCATCTGCCTTTTTCTCTGCGTCTCTGGAGGGACCTGTGAACTGACTTTCCTTCCTTGTCTCACATTCGCCACCCAGCACCCCCCGCTTCAGGCCAGCACGGGCCCACTAAGTGCCCTGGGATGGGTGGGATGTCCAGCAGCCTCGCCCCAGTCTCAGCCCCACTCCCCACACTATGTGACCCTACACAAGTCACTTCTCCCTTAGCCCCTGCTTTTTGATTTGTAAGACCAAAAAGGGACTGTGTGCCTTCCTCAGTCAGCTGAGACTTCTGAGTGTCGTGCACACATTTCCAGGCCCTATTCATGAACCGTCTTGACAGATGCTGTTCCCGGCCCTGGCCACAGCCCCTGCACAGAAGCCCTGAGCATTGTCCCCACTTTAGAGGAGGTGACTGCAGCTCAGGGTGCTTAGGGGCTTGCCTGGGCCCTCCCAGCTTGTTGGGGCAGAGCTGGGCTTTGTAACCAGGTCTACATGACTCCGAAACTGGCTCTTGCTCTGAAGCTTGAAGGTGGAAAGACTGAGTCCTCCTTTTATTTTATTTATTTATTTTTTTAGAGAGGAAGGAAGAGGAAGAGATTCTAGAAAAAGAGAGAAAAGGAGAAAGAAAGAAACTGCAAAAGAAAGAAAAAAATGAAAGAGGAAGAGATTTTAGAAAAGGAGAGAAAAGGAGAAAGAAAGAAACAGCAAAAGAAAGAAAAAAAGAATGAAAGAAAGAGGAAGAGAAAGAGGGAGAGAGAGTGGGATTCTTGTTTTATTGCCCAGGCTAGAATACAGTCTAAAAATGCGTATTAAAAACCTCTTTTATGCCAATAATTGTGTTTAACAATGGAGACAGGAAGGAATAGGGGATGAAAATAACAAATAAGCAGCCAACCAATA
>CAUYQU010091067.1:0-66322 GCA_963574635.1 Cheracebus regulus
TCCTTTAGGAATCGCCACACTGTCTTCCACAATGGTTGAAGTGACATCAGCTGCTCTTGTTTCTCATCCAGGTATCCATGAATCTGTTATCCATTTCTATACTTTTGTCATTTCAAGAATATTACATTAATGTATTCATACAACATGCAACATTTTGGGATCGAACTTTTTCACTATTTATTTACCTTCAGTTTCATCCAATTGTTCTTTTTTACTGCTGAGTTTCATGGTATGGATATACCACAGTTTGCTTAACCATTCATCCTTGAAGACACTTGTATTTTTGTTTTGTTTTCAGTTTTTGACTATTACAAAAAAACTGCCATGAATATTTGAGTACATCTGTGTGTGTGTGTCCCTCTAACATTTTGTTTATTCTAGAATAAATGCCCAAGAGTATAATTATTAAGACAACTGGAAGTGTATGTTTAGTTTTATTAAAAATGGACAAACTCTTTTCCAGAATGACTGTTCCACTTTACATTCCCTAGCAGCAATGAGTTACTTAGTTCTTTCATGTCCTTGACAGCAATTAGTATTGTCATATTTTTTTATTTATAGCCATTCTGGTAGGTCAGTAGAGATATCTTATTGTGGTTTTAATGTGCATTTCCACAATGGTTAATGGTGTTGAATTTTTTATGTCCATATTTCCCATCTGCATGTTTTCTTTGGTGAATTGTCTATCCATATCTTTTGTCCATTTTCAATTTTTTTTCTGTTGAGTTTTGAGAGTATATATTTTAGATACCAATCATCTTTCACTGGATATGTGATTTGTATTTTCCCCAGTTTGTCCTTTCATCCCCATATCAAAATCTTTTGCAAAGCAAATTTTTTAAAATAATGCATTCTAATTTATCAAATTTACTTTTATGACTAATACTTCTGGTGTCAAGGCTAGAAATTGTGCCTAGCTCTATATTGTGGAAGATTTTTAATGTTTTTTCCTGGAAATTGTATCATTTTGCATTTTACATCTAAGTTTATGATTAATTCTGACTTAATTTTTGCCTAAGTGTGAGGTTTAGGCTGATGTTCTTTTTTTCTTTTTTTCTTTTTTTTTCCCTATGTAAATCCACTTACTACAGGATCATTTATTTAAAGTCTTTTTCTTCTTCTTTGAAATTGCTTTGGCATTCACCTTTGTCAAAAATTGGTTTACAGTATTTGTGTGGGTCTATTTGTATTCTTTATTTTGTCTCATTGATTTATCATTCTATGTCTCCACCAGTATTATACTTTATAGATTGCCATAGCTATACACTTTGCCTTAATATGGATAAAATGATTTCTTCTGCCTTCTTTTTTTCAAAATTGTTTAAGCTTCCCTAGGTCCTCTGTCTTTGTATATAAATATAAGACTAAGCTATTCTGTCTCTACAATAAACATTATTGAGATTTTGATGGCATTTGCACTAAACCTGTGGGTCCATTGGATAAAATTGACAACTTCACTATATTGAAATTTTCAATTCATAAACATACTATGTGTATTCATTTACTTAGTTCTTCATTGATTACATTAACTAGCATTTTATAATTAGCATTCTCAGCATACATGTACGTATTTCTATCAGATTTAGACCTAGATATTTTATTTTCCTTATGGTAATAATATTTTATTTTTAAGTTTTATTTTCCTCATGTTGATTTTTGTGTTGATTCTATATTCTATGACTTTGATAAAATTACTAATTAGTTATAGAAATATTTTGTTTTTTTCCATTTCTTTTTGTAGTTTCCTTGGGATTTGAAACATAGATAACTTGTAAATAAGGACCATTTTCTTTCTTCCTTTCCAATCCCGGTGCCCCTTCCTTCCTTCCTTCCTTCCATCCTTCCTTCCTTTTTCCCTTCCTTCCTTCTTTTCTCCCTTCTGTCCTTCCTTCCTTCCTTCCTTCCTTCCTTCCTTCCCTCCTTTCTTCTTCTTTCTTCCTTTCTCTTTCTTTCTTCTCTCTCTCTCTCTTCCCTTGTCTTCCCTTCCTGGGTCTTGTCTTGTCTTATTTCACTGATTAGAGCAACCAGTGCTATATGCTGAATAAGTCCTAAGAACAGATATACTTGCCTCATTCTTTATCTTAGGAGAAAGACTTCAGACTTTCTCCAGTAAGTATAATATTAATTGTAGGTAGTTTGTAGATGCCCTTTATTAAGTTGAAGCTGTTCTATTTTATTTTTAACTTGTTGAGAGTTTTGTCATGAGTGGGTTTAGATTTTGTCAAATGCTTTTTTGTTTGACCATTTATATGAGTACACAATTTTTCTTTTTTAGACTGTTGATGTGGTAAATTTGGTTCATTACTTGTAAATGTTGAATAAGGCTTGCATACCTGCAAAAAATCCCATTTTATCATTGCCTATATTTTTTCTTTGCATTATTGAATTCTATTTGCTTTTTTTTATTTTTTTCATTCTTAATTTCATGAGATATATTGGTTTATACTAATCTCTTCCTTTTTTAAAAATTATCTATTTGTACTGTCTTTGGCTTTTGTATGAAGATGATACTGGTTTCATAAAAATGAGTTAGAAAATGTTTTTTCCTCTTCCTTTTCCTAAAATAGATTCTATAAATTTGAGGTTAATTCTTCTTTCAAAGTTTGACAAAATTTATTAGTGAAACCACTTGGATCTGTAGACATATTTTAAGAGGGAGTTTTTAGTTACACGTTCAATTTATGTAATGGCTACTGGATTATTCAGATCATCTATATACTCTTGACTAAGTCACATTAGTTTGTGGTTTACAATAAATTAGTTTATTTATTTTAAGTTGGTAAATCTATGAGCATAAATGTGAATCTATGAGCATAGTGTTGTATTCCTTTATTAATTTTTAAATGACAGCAGGATCTGTTTATCCTAGATATTGGTTTTTTTATTTTTATTTTTTGTCAGATCATTTAGACTTTTAACAATTGTAGTGATTCATTTAAAGAACTGGAATTTTTATTGTATTGATTTTTTTCCCATGTTTCTTTCTTTCAATTTTATTGATTTCTGCTTTTCTTTGTTATCTCTTTCCTTTGACTACTTTGGTTTCTTTTGACCTTTTTTGTTATTTCTTGGGATGGAAATATAGATTATCTTCTTACCTTTTCTAATATAAGCACTTAGTATTACATATTTTCTTCTCAGTATCAATTTAGCTATATTCCATCAAGTTATGATTCCCAGAGTGGTCTTGGGAAAGCTACTATACTAACATATCTACTACTTCTATGGAACTGCAGATAATATTTTGCCAAGTGGCCTGAGGCAGTTGTTTGCCAGCAAAACCAACTGTTGAGAAGAATAGACAGACAGAGAAGAGATGAGTGAGGACAAATGAGAAATGCCAGACAACCCTGCATTTGTTCCTCAACATATATGACTACAAAGAACATAAAGAGTAATGGTTGGTATTTTAATTTTTTCCTTTGAAATCCCATTCAAGCTCCTCTCTGGCCTAATCTAACCTGAGGCTACATAGAGAAGGAGATTTGGGGAAATATGGGTCCCAGTTTAACTAAATTGACAAAGTACAATCTAGAATTTGTTCATATTTTGTTAAGTTAGCATTTACATAAACTGTCTTAATCATAGTTACTTACAAATAATGACAACAGCAAAATCATGCTTCCTAATATGATTGAAGCATCCTGAAGGGCCCAAAACATGCTAACTTTTGTTGTTATTGATTATTTACCAAATACATATGTTAAGCCAACATTAAGCACCATCCTTGCATTTACGGCCATTTAATTCATTGAGTAATAGCAATGTAGTTGACAGTCATAGATTAGAGCATTTTGTTCATCTAATTATTAAGGTCTTCCTTTACTGAGGTTGATAATTAGCAAGCATTCATATGAGACACAGGTAATTTCATCCCTCTTCCCCAAACTTTTTTGTAATCAATATTATGATTCTGTTTATTCTGAAATTCTAATCATCTAGACAAATTATTAGTTACTGTTTGTGAATTTATAACAACTCATACTTCGGTAGTTTTTCTGAAATAAATAGACAACATAGACTTCTCAAGGTCTATGCTCTCCATTGGAAGAATTTTTACTCACAACTGTTCTTTAACATCACCCAAGAGTGGAACAGTAGTGATGCAGCTGTCCGCTTTTGGGCATACATGTTGATTGTAACTGAATTCTTGCTAAATTTCCAAGAATGTATAGTGAAAATTGAGATATGAAGAAATGTAAAAGTAATGAGAGCTATGACAATTTGAGCTACATGTTTATTCAGCCTACTTGTACCTCCAGGTCCTCTTCTAGCCTGATATTATGTATACTGCTTTCACATGATGATGGAATACTTCTGTGCACACTGCAATTTTTAAACTGGTAGGTCAGCTAACAACACAGTTCATAACAGGTAGTTCAGTGCTTACGGTAACTTTTGGCCTGTGGTCAGGTGGTCAGTCTCTACTAAAGCCTGGTAACAAGCCAGATGTTTTTAATAATGAAAAAAAAAAAAAGAAAGATAGAATTTGTTTCAGAAGATGGCAGAGCTTTGTTACAAAATCCTAAAGGCTCCATACAGTATCTCTTCTGGCTACTGATACATCAGTCAACATCAAATTATTTCAGTCATATGGCCTAAGTGTTGGAGTAGCTTGCACCTGTTTAAGAGAATTCTTTTCCTCTGAATTCCATTCAAAACTGTCAGCCTTTCGTTTTACTCAGGAAATGGGTGGAATAAAAAGGGAAAATTATGTATAATTTATCCCCAAGCTCTAAAGAGGCCCACCCTTTGAGTTATCCAAGAATGTCACATGTATTTGGTTTACTGTTTTGGAAAGTGGAGGCAGAAATAGGAACTTCCAGTTGGTCTTTCATGATGTAATAGCCATCAACTCACAAGGTCAGAGAATCCATTTAGACCTTGTCATTGCCAGGTATTTCTATTGCAACTCTGTATTCCAGAAATGAGAAAATAACCACAGAGTGGTTTCAAGTGCCTATTGGTCCCTTTCTGAGAGAGATTCTAGCTAAACTCTATTAATCATCAGATCTTCCTGAGTTCTTAATCTAATTGGTGCACCATCATGGCATGTTGCATGTCAGGTATTAAGAACAACTAAAAGACACATCTTCTACTCTCTGAATATCTAATTATTTCTCATTCTTTTTTTTTTTTTTTTTTTTTTTTTGAGATGGGGTCTCACTCTGTCGCCGAGTCCGGAGTGATGCAATCTCCACTCACTGCAACCTCTGCTTCCTGGGTTCAAGCAGTTCTCCTGCCTCAGCCTCCCAGAAGCTGGAATTACAGGTGCCCACTACCATGCTCAGCTAATTTTTGTATTTTTAGTAGAGATGGGGATTCATCATTTTTGTCAGGCTGGTCTTGAACGCCTGACTTCAGATGATCCACCTGCCTCAGCCTCCCAAAGTGCTGGGATTACAGGCATGAGCCACTGTTCCCAGCCACTTCTCATTGT
The DNA here is from genome assembly GCA_963574635.1 of Cheracebus regulus. Taxonomy (NCBI): domain Eukaryota; kingdom Metazoa; phylum Chordata; class Mammalia; order Primates; family Pitheciidae; genus Cheracebus; species Cheracebus regulus. The sequence goes on from CAUYQU010091067.1 coordinate 5,441, forward strand.
TTAATGCACAGCTACCTCTGGTAAATGGCTACAGGCACTTTGGCAGATGGTTAAGAGTTATAACATAAAATGTTGGATCTTAAGTAGAATATTTTCTCAAGGGAATCTGACTTCCCCTTCATCTCAGGATCTCTGATCTGGCTTAATTCTGAGATTTGTAGAGGGACCATGATATAGTTCGGATATCTATCCCTGCCCAAATTCCATGTTGAGTTGTAATCCCCAATGCTGAAGAAATTCTGGAGATGGGGTCTGGTAGGAGGTGGTTGGGTCATGGGGGTGGATCCCTCATGGCTTGGTGCTATCTTTGAGATAGTGAGTGAGTTATTGTGAGATCTGGTTATTTAAAAGTGTGAGGCACCCTCCTGCAACCCTTGCCGCTATTGCTCCTGCTTTTGCCATGTGGCATGCTTGTTCTCCCTTCGCCTTCCAGCATTATTGTAAGCTCCCTGAGGTCTCCCTAGAAGCCAAGCAGAAGCCAGCATCATGCTTTCTGTAAAGCCTGCAAATCCATGAGCCAATTAAACCTTTTTTCTTTATAAATTACTCAGTTTCAAGTATTTCTTTAAAGCAAGGCAAGTACAGCCTAACAGAGACCATGATTTTTTATTTTGTTGATTTAATTCAAACTTCCGTTCAGCAAACCTAAGGCACTTCTGCTTATAAAAAACTATGTAATAATTTAGTAGGTCGCCCATCTATTTCAGTCTTAGGGACATAATGATAAATTATCCAATATCATAGACTCCTCTTTCTCAAAAGTTTTTCATTAACACCTTGGTTCTTCTTCTTATCACCCTTGTTTATGGCAGTTACATTCTGTACGTGGCCCTTACTTCTCTGAGATCCCATTATCTCCACTGAGCATTTTCTACAGCCATTTCTGGCTGACAGAAAAAAGCCACTGCAGAGTTCTGAAGAAATCAATGGAGAGGATATAAAAGCCTTATTTACGAAGAAAGAAAGGTTAAGAACTGATTAAGGGAAAGAAAAGGCAAGTAAATAGAAACTTAAGCTGGACATGCTCAGGGTATAATTTATTAAAAGGGAGCATTACTAACACAAAGGAATTTTAAGGTAACAAGTATATGGAGTATACGTTTTGGTACAGTTGTTTTGATATTTCAATGACAAATCACCACATATCTATACAAATTTTAAAATTATATGATTGGAATCCAAAACTCGTGCTCTTAACCATGACCTAAAATGTAGAGGAAATAAAAGAGCCAGTGTGGAGAGAGCTACGTGAATTGACTAGTGTCACTGAAAGGACTACCATAAATATCCCCCCAAACTAGATCACTCCATATAGTGACAAGTGTGACCCTATTGGTTGCCAGAGATTTATGGATGCCAAGGCAGTGTATCTTTCTTTTACTCCTACATGTGTTCTGTCTGAAGCTGCCCACATATTTGACTATATTCACTGAAAGAAGATTACTCTAAGGCTCTAATATGTGACAGGAAATGTCACTTGCCTGTTGCCACTTGCTTCTTGCCACACATTATTTATTACTTGAATTCCTGTTTCCATTTCAAGTTATGCAAGGCAGTGTCTTGTGTCTCTATGCTATTATTTAATTTTATATTCAAATTTTCTGTAACCGGATATTCATGGTCTGATGCCCTTCATAAACTGAAGAAAATCAAACCCATGCTGAATTGGCATAGTCCTCATCAGCCACAATATTAGAGAAATGGGTTGAAGTGCTCACCACTCTACTAGCTTATGATACAAGTATACCTGTCAAATATCAGTGTCAAAATTGACTATCTCTCATTTACTATGTCTTCAGTGTGCTTACAATGTTGGCTTCAAATTCAGTCATTCTATTCTTCATTATGACAAAATGAGAAGTGTCAAGTAAAGAGAAAAATTTGAGATAAAAAACTATTTCATAATGAATAAAGAACTCCCCATATGAACATGAAAATTCTCTCTCTTTTTTTCTTAACATATTAGAATTAGGGATTTTATTAGAGTATTAAATCATTTTAGAGTGGCCGCTACTTTTTACCTTCCTCTTGCTGCTGAATTGTTACATGTAACTCTGAGTTATTGGCCTGGCCACCACTGATCAGTAGAAATCTCCATTTAAACCAAAGGAAGATGAGGCATGGAAAAATATATGAAATAATATAATTTTATTTCCCATTCTGTTTCGTATTTCCAAACGCTTGGCATTTTGCCGATGGTCTCCTCTGTGTATCTTCTGAGAATGTACATCTCTGCTCTGGATACCATTCCTTCCTAGGGATCCACAACAAATTTGTTATCTTTTAGCTTCTTTAATGAACCTTTCTGGTCTCCTCATAATACTTTAAAAAGTCTCAGTTCTCATATATTTTAGATAAACACAATAACAAGAACCAAAACAAAAAGTACGCTTTCAAACTTCCTCTACTGCACTGTGTGTCTCCTTACATCCAGGTGTGTGCTTCTTAAGAGAGTGGCTCATATTCACTGAGTTAATTTTTCATCTCCCATTTACTACTCAACCTTTGCCAGCTGTAGAGCCTCACCCAGGGTCATCTCTGCTGATGCTACTTTAATGACAGTTTCCACTGGCATAATTGATGCAAAGGAAAAGGAGAGCATTCATTCACCCTGTCCTTGTTACTGGCCTTTCTGCACACTGTCACTGTAGAACATCTTCTAAAAATGTTAATGATTTACTTGACATCATTGTCTTCAGGTTTGTCTGTTATCTCTTTGGCAGGTTATTCCTGTTATTATTTTCAACCTCCCTCTGAAATGCTGAGTCTTTTCTGCTCTATGCTGCTGACTCTTTCTTGATAAACTCATGTATTCTCATTTCTCCTAAAAACTTTTGTGATGATGTCTCCAAACTATGTGTTTAGCTCATTTATGCTCTTGGGTTTTAGTTCAATATGCACAGTTGCCTGCTGGATTTGAATCAGTCCACAATTTTCTTGACCCACAATTAGTCAAAATCAACACGTCTAAAACCAAATTCATGATCCTACCCCATCTGCTTCTTTTCTAGTCAGACTTTACTCATTTCCTTCCATTTACCCAAACAGTAAATTTAGTAGATCATTCTTAATATTTCTTTTCCTTTTCTTTATTTTAAAGGAGTGACCCAGTTATATCAGTTATTCCTTTAAAATATTTCTGAAATCCATAATCCTCGCTCAATTCTCAATTCCATTTTCTTTGTTCACTGTAGCAGTGTGGGAGGAGGAAGACAGTAGTGTCTTATCTACTGCTATACTTTATCACATTGTTTAAAAGGATCTTGGCATGCAGAATAGATTTCAAAACATTTAATGTATCTTCTCTGCAGCTGCATATCTCTATATCTTGTGTCGTAAGTTGCCACTTGTTGACTCAGGATTTAGCATGGCCACAAGTAAGTGAAATCCACCCATAATGATTTCTGCATTTTTTAAATTTATTTTTCTTATGTAATACCGAATTCTAAGGGAGACAGTCTAGACTTGATCGTATGGTGGAAGGACATAATTTTTTTCCTACACGTGTTATTCCTTTCATAATAGGGGGGCCTATTAGGGTAACTCTGGCCATTGTCATCTCTCTATATGTTTATTTATTCTGCTCCATGGGAGTGAGTGTGACTCACTTGATGGTTAAATATGTCTGCTTAACTTTATTGTTCCATGCTTCCCTTCTTGCAAGTAAGCTGCTCATGTGAAGCAACCAGTCTTCATTGCTCCTCTAGGAGCAGATTATACCCCTCACCACACAGGGACACCTGCTCTGGTGGAGCACTGCTTGTAATTGGGTGGAAAACGTAGCTAACTGTGAGGTTTAGTTAGCAAACTCCTTTGACTCTCGCCACATAGACTAAGCTAAAAGCTATCAATAATAGTAATTCCTCCAACCTTGTCTCCTTATCTTTCGTTTTATCCCTTAACTGATTCATAATCCATGAATCCCCCTTAGGACAGCAGCACAGTGAAGAATCTATCCAGGACTCAGGCTCTTCCTAGTTGCCCCAGACACCTTACCATGTGGCTTTCTCTTCAAGATCAAAATATGGCGCATGCATTTTCAGAAAATTCTTTTAGGTTTCCATCAAAAAAGAATGGGAAAGGATAACATGAAAATGACACAAGACAACTGAACATGCCATTTTTATCATGAAAATCCTAACTTTCTTGGAAGTCCAATCTAAATCATGTCTTCCTGGTCCAGAATTCAGTATTATATGATTGCCTCTAGCTTCAAGAAAGTCTGGGAAGATGATTGTACACATTAACAAGGTGAACAAATCAGAACTGCCTTAGAAAAAAAGGAAAATAGGAGAAGAATAGATAATGTACAGGCAACTCTCATGAACATGAAATATAAACCCCACCCCCCCAAAATACTGACCCACTTGTAGCTTATTGAACTCACAAAAATATTTTCATCCCTCTGTCTCATTATATACATTTTTCTCTTTCTATAAAGTCCATTCTTGCTACCTTTACTTATCTTTCAAGACCCAACCAGGCATTTTCTCTTTCACAAAAGTTACTCTCTCCCATGCTGTTAGGAGTTTCTACTAAGAGAATTCTTAGCACTCTATACGTCGGTTTATCTCAGTATTTATCTCACTAAATTGCTAATGTCTATTTTGAGATTTAAGCATAGTGATATTCTTTAAATTTTTATTTTTTTCTGTGTGCATAAACCCATTTATATGCTCTAAAATAATAAGATTTCTTTAAGAAGTATTCTTTCTAGACTGAAAGACTGTAAATCAGAGAATTAATCATAATACTCTATTAACCTTTGGTGAATATGCAGCACACACTGGGTAGGACTCACTTGCACCCATTTCAATCAGGTTTACTGTCTTATAATAGGATTTAAGCTATAATACCTTAACAAAGTAAGGTTGAAGATAAAAACGTCCCTGTCAAATTAATAGGAAATATACCTTGGACGTACCTGACTTTCCAAAGTGCTTAAATTACCTCACGTAGAAATCCTCCATTCCCGTTATACATGGAGTCAACATAAAACCTAGGGATTATGTAACTGAAGAGACAAGGAGATAGAAAAGATTGTGTAGGTGACAGAGAATAAGAAGCTTGGTAATAGTATACTATTTTTATGTCATTTATTCTTCCCATTTTTCACCTTATTATTTTTCTTGGTCTTCTAGTTTTTGAAGTGTCTTCATTGCCTACTCTGGCTAATAGTTTTGCAAGTTTTGATGAATTAGTTAACATCTGCATGCCTCAGTTACATTATCTGGGAAGAGGGGATAATAATACCAGGTAATATTTTTGTGAATATTAATTGGGTAAACATATTAAAATGCTAATAACAGTGCCTTTACAGGCTGTGAATGAACAACATTGGCTAATATCATTTTTAATTATTTTATTTATGTCTTTGTCTTCCTTTTTAAAGACTACTGAAATAAGCAAATAGAGAAAGGCATATTTGGTACCAAAGTAAAATGTTGCTTTTTCTTTTTTTAAAATAACTGCTATCTATTCTTATTGTATCAGATCAGATAGGTACACCCTATAATAAGTTCACAGAGATTTAATGACACATGCTGTCTCCAATGCAAAAACAAAACTCAATCCTAGCTAAAGTAAGTGTTAGGTATATGAGTTTTAAGTTTCCCAGAAACAATCCGTTTTATTTTATTTCATTTTGTCTACTGAAAGTTTAATAAGGTGGTATTTCCAACAAGAAAGATCAATTCTTTGTGTGCATTTAGACACTCTATGGACCTGAGTTTGATACTAAAGTATTTGCTTCTTAGCTGTGTGTTATAGGGAAGTCACTGATCCTTTATCAATCTTATTTGCAAAATAAGAATAATTACATATGCTTTGTTTTCATAAGGAGTTTTTGAAGTACAACTGAAATACATATGTAAAGCACCTAGAAAAATTCATAACACAAAGTAGGAAATAATATGTTTGTAATGTGCTAATTCTTACCATAATTAACCAAGCTTATTGAAAAATTATAAATCACTGGAAATCAAATTATTAACTTAAAATTACAATCATTATTTCATTGTTGCTTAGAAAACTATTGTTTCATAACTTTAAGTCACTAAACTATCTCCTTAAAAAATCTCTTTAGAAAAACAAATTTAAATCAGAAGAGTAATTAGTAATTCATCTTTGAGAAAGGGAACTTGGTTTAATGGCAAACATTTTAACTAGTGATGCTTTGGTTTCCTCAAAAGGCATAAACATTTACCCAAGTTTGTATAGTCTGAGCTCTTAAAAGAGGATGCCCATCCCTTAAGCAATGCTTGAATGTATCAACTCTTTCTTATTGAAAGTCTTTTCTCTAATTCTAGACATCATCATACGTGGGATGACATTGCAAGATAAATATTAGGGTGTGGTTTTAAAATTAGAATATGTGGAAATGAAGAAAAGAAAGTCAGTTTGAGTAAAGAAAATAGCTGTGCTCTTTTCTGGTCCTAAGAACTCTCAGAACACTGCATAGACAGATCTGTAGCATGAGTTGCCCTTCGTATTTGTCCAAATTGAAGTAAAAGAGCTAATCATTTTATAGTCACATTAGTAAGTCTTTGGATGTGTGCTGACCTGGGAAGAGCTTATGACTAATGGTGAAGTCGTGCCCTTCAGCTGAGGCAATTCCCAAAAAGGAGTGACATCTGAGAAATACCTGCCAATTAGAATTCCAGTAGTAGTTGCGTAGTAAGGCCTTCATTCTCTAAGGCTTCAGAGTCGTGCAGTACAGCATCTAACACACACAAGGATCATGACAGATAATGTTTGTCTGGTCTGTTTATGCTGTAAAATATCTGAGATCAGTTAATTCATGAATAACAGAAATTTATTTTCTTGAAATTCTTGAGAGTGGAAAATCCAAGAGCAAGATGCAAACAGGTTTGATTGTCAGGTGAGAACCGCTTTCTACTTCAAAGATGGTGCCCTTTTTCTGCATCCACCAAACTGGCGGTGGGGGGAGTGGGGTGGGGACACTGTGTCCTCACATGACACCAAGAGGAAAGACAAGCTAACCACATGTTACTTGAAGCCTCTATCATGAGGGTTTTAATCCCATTCATAGGAGAGAAACCCTTACGGCCTAATCATCTTTTAAAGGCATTACATTTTCATACTATCACATTGACAGCACCTGAATTTGGGAAGGAACACATTCACACCATAGCAATGGTAAAATACTTTCTCTACTCAGATAGTAAGTTCCACTTAAACAACATAGAGCCCCAAACATATCAGCCCTACTACATACAATATCTTTATTAGAACTGCTTAACACAGGCTTTGGCTCTAGTAATTCATTTAATAATCTATTCTGTTCTTTTGAATCCCCCTATACAAATAGTGTCCAAAACAGTTTGTATTTCATCTAGCCCTAGGATGAAGTTAATTCCTCTAATATTTGTTAAACTTTAATCTCAAAGTACTTCGGTAATGGTGACATGACCTATAATACTTAGTATGTCAATGATATCAATTCTTGACTTTCTTTACACATATTTACATAAAATTATTAATAAATAGCAAACCACTATGGAATTTGTAAAAAATATTTATTACATATATGCATGTGGAAAATGCATCTATAACTAGGAAAAATTTTGCTGCCTATTTTATTATTCACCATTCTTTTACTTATAGTGTATTTATGCTTGGTGAATATGACTTTCTATAGCTTTTAATTTCCTATTTATCTAAAATTTAAGGCATAAAAAGTAGTATAAAGAAAATGATATAATCTCATTTTACCTCCAGCTTTGTCTGAAGAAAAAAATTAATAAGTGCAGTGTGTGTAGACCTAGAATAGTAGTATACACTTCATTGTGATGTTGTGAAATTAGTTTTCTCTTACTTGGGTCTTTAATAATATTATGTTATCCAAGTTTCCAAGTATGGTCTAATTAACTAAAGTCAATGGAAGCCAAATGATCGGGTAAACAAATAGATACTTCAGAATTTCTCTAAAGTAAAGTAAGATCATGTGTGAAAAATTTCACATTTTAAATTTATCAACTTGCAATGTTTTAAAATATACGATCATGACTTAAAAGATGAAGTTTTAATATTTTACATGAATAATTCCAAGTAGTTTTAATTTTATAAAGTATTCAAATCCAAGTTATTGATGTTGCTTTCTGAAGCATTAACTTTGATCTAGCAACTCCTGTTTAACTTTTCTGTCCACTAAATTTAAATAAAACTCTAAATCTTTCAATAGTGAGAACAATTAGTACATCATTCTTCTCTATTGATGAAGTAAAGAAAGAAAATTGCATTCTGTGTTGGTTATAAAGTTACATAATTGCAGTGAACCAACATAAAACAAGAGATGAATACATATAAATGGGATATAAATATGATAATTAGGCATTAATTTATGCCCTTTCATATCTATAACATATACAAACATAACATCTGGTTCACTTTAGTCTACCACTTTAGGAGTAAACTGTAACTTGAGAATATTTAATGTTGTTTGGAGTAAGTTAAGATGAGGGAATAAGACTGGTTTAGGTAACTCAACCATGAACTTTTCAATTAAAAATACACTGGTTCTGAACCAAAAGTCAGCATATCTCAAGATAACTGTAAGGCTTACATTACAAGCAAATAATAACAGCAACAAAATCTACTTCCTTAAAACTTTCATGCACACACAGCAATACCAAAAACTTTCCTGTGAGGTAGGGGTACAAAACCTGGTAACAATAGATAGGAGAGAATTCTACAGACCCTCAATTTGAATAAAAAACATATTTCTCCCCACTAACCTCTAACTAAAATTTACATTTCCTTCAATTATGTATGTAAAGCAGTATATCATGGTCCTATTAGTGGTGCTTGTAACTTTTCCACCAAGAGAACTTACAGCTATTTTCATAACCCATGACACTAATTGTAAATATTTCCCAATATCTTTTATTGTCACCCTTACTTTGAAATTATGACATTTATAAGATCAGCCAATAATTTTTATATTTAATATATGAATCAATATCTATATATGTTATCTATAGCATGCATCTAATAGTCTAACTATATTTCATTTTGTAATAATATATATTATTTAGAACTTTTAAAAACATTTGTTATTTAATTAAAACATTTATTTTGAGAGATTCCATGGGCTAAACCAGATTGCCAAAGAAGTTCCAAGGAAAAATAAACACACATACAAAGAAAAAACAAAACAAAATACGTGGAAGTAGGTAAGAACCCATGTAACTTAGGGACAGAGAAGTGCTTCATTAAATTAATGAGTCAGAAACTATGGAAAATGATCCAAAAATTCAGAACTGTCCTGCTTGTTTACTATATTTGGTGTACCTAAATCTAAATTATTACATCTGTAAATGTAAGCTGAGAATAGTAGTTGGCCCTCTACTGGGGATAAGACTACTAGGGGCAATAAAGAATAATGTCATCTTTGAAATTGGAAATGCCATGATAATTATATGATGTAAAAAATTATTTTGGTGTTCACATTAATCTGGGTAAATTTGAGATACTATATATGAGAATTTGCTAATGTATTAATGAATGTATCATGATTTATAATATGTAATAACACACATGTTTCACATAGCCTCTCAGAACATTTATTGAGCATTGTGATAGTTAAGCACTTCTCAGTATTCTATTTTTTCTTTTAATTACTTAGTTATTCATTTTTTTAAATAATTTTCTTTAACATTTAATTTTTTGGTACATGCACAGGTTATTACATAGGTAAACTAGTGTCATGGGGGTTTGTAGTATAGATTATTTCACCACCCAGATATTAAGCCTAATACCCATTGGTTACTATTCCTGGTCCTCTCTCTTCTTTCACCTTTCACTCTTCAACAAGACTCAGTGGTGGTGTTCCCCACTATGTGTTCATATGTTCTCATCATTTAGCTCTCACTTATAAATGAGAACATGTGATATTTGGTTTTCTGTTCCTTCATTAATTTGATAAGGATAATAGCCTTCAGCTCCATCCATGTCCCTGCAAAGGATCTAATCACATTGTTTTGGTGCCTGTATAGTATTCCATGATGTGTGTGTACCATATTTTCTTTATCCAGTCTATCATTGATGGGCATTTAGGTTGACTCCCTGTCATTGCTATTGTGAATAGTGCCACAATGAACATATGCATGCATGCGTCTTTATAAGAGAATGATTTATATTCCTTTGGGTATATACTCAGCAATCAGATTTCTGGGTTGAGTGGTATTTCTGTTTTTATGTCTTTGAGGAATTGCCACACTGTCTTCCACAATGGCTGAACTAACTTACATGTCCACCAACAGTGTATAAATGTTCATCTTTTTCCATAACTTTGCCATTATCTGTTATTTTTTCATTTTTTAATAATAGCCAGTATAAGATGATATCTCATTGTGATTTTGATTTGCATTCCTCTAATGATCAGTGATATGGGGCTTTTTCTCCTATGATTGTTGGCCACATGTATGTCTTCTCAATATTTCTTAAGCATGGATCCTTCTTTTCTTCAAAGAAAATATGGGAAGAGAATTCTATATTTAGCAAATCCTAGCTTAGAATAATTAAAATAGAAGTATAAATCTTTTCAGTGTTTATTATCTATCTATATTAGTCCATTTTCATAATGCTATGAAGAAATACTTGAGACTGTGTAATTTATAAAGATAAAGAGGTTTAGTGGAATCACATTTCCACAAGGCTAGGGAGGCCTCACAATTATGGTGGAAGGCAAAGGAGGAGCAAAGGCACATCTTACATGGTAGCAGGCAAAAGAGTAAGTGCAGGGCAACTGCCCTTTTTAAAATCATCAGATCTTGCAAGACTTACTTTCATGAGAACGGCATGGGAAAAATCACCCCCATGATTCAGTTATCTCCCACTGGGTTCCTTCCATGACACATGGGAATTATGGGAGCTATAACTCAAGATGAGATTTGAGTGGAAACAGAGCCAAATCATATAACCATCTTTAAAAACAGTAAGGAATTATCAGAACAAAGCAAGAGAGATATCAATAAATAAAAGAGAGAACAGGATTTCAGAAGTTAATTACTAAGATCTCCAGAAAATGTGGTGGGATTTTCAATGTAAATTCTGGAAGGTCTAATAGCTAGAGTAGGCTTTGTGGGGACCTAAAATTTTGAAGTTTCAATATTATACATTGAGGAGTTGACAGAAAGTGTACTAACAGTTACAAAGATAATATGTATCCATGCAAGAATATAAACCTAGCAAAAAGATTCAAGAGCAGGCCTAATAACCATGTAAATCCCCAAATACCTTGGTCTATGTCAGTGTTATTTCCAAGACCAACTGTGGTCAGTAACACTTGTTACTCGTTGCTTACTTTTAATAAATGTTATGTTCTTCACTAGGATTAATAAGCATATTATTAATAAGGCACACTCCATTTTACATAATAATACTTGTAATATGAGCCAACTTCCTGGATCACAAGATAGAAAATGGAAATAACCCAATATTGAGAAAGAAAGTGTCCTCTGAGATTTTAATTGACAGGAAGCTTTATTATCTTCAAACAATATGATAGATGTCTTAATTCACATTCATTGTATCTATGCCAGGCTTTAAGGTCAAGAATAACAAAAATAAAAATAGTAAAAGCTGCCATTTATTAACCACTTACCAGGATTCAAGTAGTGTGCTGGGAACTTCACCTGTCCTTTTTAATCTATTTCTTATGGAAACTTATGAAGTATCATTGCAATCCTCATTTTATAAATTAAAAAAAACACCCTGATTCTTAGAGAAATTAATTTGCTTTAGCTAATAGCTACAAAGTGGCAGAAATAAGACATACTTCTAATTCTCATTATTGTGACCCCAGAATTAGAATGATTGAACTCTCCTTTCAAACTCATAAGAAAGAGAGGGAGAAATGTATTATTTATTTAGGGTGTAATTGGCCAGTTAGAGATATTAACCTCTTCTTTCTGTTTTATTGAATTTTTCGCTGAATAACTATAGCTGTGTTGATATATACTTATGTTAATCAGTGAAATTTTGCACCAATATAAACCAGCCACTAATTCAGTCATCTAAATCATAAAATGGATTTTATTTTGCTAAAAAGAACATTAGGGTATGCAATATTTTATCATAGAAAGTGAATACTTTTGAAACCTAAAAGCTGCCATGTATCATAGTTGGTCTTTATTAACTTCAATATCTTGAGTACATCACTTCACAGATCTGAGAAACTATTTGTCCTTAATAAGGTGTAATTACATTTCTGCCTTATAAGTACATTGCAAGAATATAAACAGGTAATGAAAGAAGAGGGTCCATAATGATCATTCACTTTGCCAATATAGAAGCTTTGAAATCCTGTTTAATAAGGCTACTATTTCTCAAATTGGTTAACTGAGAGGACAGTTTAATTAATTGAGCACAGATGCTTAATCTGTGCTAGGTTACCAGCTCTTTCAATAAGAATTATGAAACATTTTAAGTTGTATCATTTCATAAAAGATAATTAGTTATAAGTGCACTTCCCTTGTGTTTCAAATATACCTTCAGGAGAGTGTGCCCCTGCAGAATCACCAATACTGCTAACTTTGAGATTTCTTGATTGTGCTTCTTAATGATTTTATTAATAAGGCCTTGACAAGAAATAAACATCCTTTAACCTTCCTCATTATTAAGTAAAGAAAAATGCTTGAACTGAAATTCATTACAGACCATGAAACTATAAAGGAGAAAACTCATATTCAGGACTTCATATTCATTGAAAAACCTTAACCTTTAGGAATCATTAGTTTTCAGAATAGTCTATAAAGTTAAACTGAGCAGCACAAGAGCAGATGTGGAAGATCAAGGAGGAGAGTAGATGATAAACCCCATTATCATTTAACATTGTTGAGCAGCGTTCTTCCAGTCTCCAGGCTCAATATGAGTAGCAAAATATTTTCAGAGCTCAGACACCTAGAGTAATCTAACCAAGAGGAGTAAGTTACTTTTTAAAGCAATACAAAATAGAAAGTATACCAGAGTGTGAGACTTATAGTTGTGGATATAAAAACTCCTTAGTATTCACTTTTTCTGCCAGTTTGTTAAGGCCAATGAGAAATCAGTTACTAAGATGTCTCAGGATTTTTATTTTCATTTGTGGTGCAGCAACGCTTTGGTGTGTGTGCATGTGTGTGTGTGTGTGTGTGTGTGTGTGTGTGTGTGTTGTATGTGTCTTAGTCCATTTAGGGTGCTATAACAAAATACTATAAAGTAGGGATCTCAAAAACAACATAAATTTATTTCTTACAGTTCTGGAGGCTGGTAAATTCAAGATGAAGGTATTGGAAGATTTGGTTTCTGATATAGGCCTACTTCCTCTTAGATAGCTGTCTTAACACTTTAACCTCACATGGTGGCGGTCACTCTGGGCCCTCTTCTTTTCTTGAGACGAAGTTTCACTCTTGTTGTCAAGTCTGGAGTGCAATGGCACAGTCTTGGCTCACTGCAACCTCTGCCGGGTTCAAGCAATTCTCCTGTCTCTGCTTCCCGAGTAGCTGGAATTACAGGTGCCCACCACCATACCCGGCTACTTTTTATTTTTCATTTTTAGTAGAGACAGGGTTTCACCATTTTGGCCAGTCTTGTCTTGAACTCCTGACCTCAGGTGATCCACCCACTTTTGCCTCCCAAAGTGCTGGGATTACAGGTGTGAGGCAATGTGCCCTGACTCTGGGGCCTCTTATATCTTAAGGATCTGCCTCCATGACCTAATCACCTCTCAAAGGTCCTGCCTTCTGATACCAACACCTTGGGAGTTACAATTACAACCTATGAGGTTGGAGGGGACACATTCAGACTTTATTTGTGCATATGTGTGTGTGTGTGTGTGTGTGTGTATGCAAGTGTGTGATTCAGTTTTCTTTTGCTTCAATAATATACCAAATAAACTACACCAAAGCTGATAGTACTACAATGGCAACCTTTTGTCATAGCCTGCAGGTTATCAGAGGAGCTCTGCAGATCAAGACATCTTTGAGAATGCTTTTTGCTCAAATTCACTTCTTAATAACATATGGAAACAAACTGGGTCTTCTTATTACATGCCAAAACTAAGCCTTTGGCTATTCATTGTCCCTTTCTTACTGAACAGAATGACTGGTGATACATTTATTTCTAATTTCTAATTAGTTACATCACATAATCTCAAACTTTACTATAAATCTCTTTATCAATACATCTATGTCAGGATTAAGACAAAGAGTCCAATGCTTATCTTTTTCCTTTGCAATTGGTTTTACATTGTTTTATATATATATGTATATATATATATAAATACCTATAAATACATACATATATACATACATATATATGTATACATACATATGTATATATGTATGTATTTATAGGTATGTTTTGTATGTATTTGTATGTATGTGTTTATATGTATTTTTTTTAACTTTCATCTGGGAATTTCCCACTAGGCCTTAGAGAGTGTAGCAAGCACATGTGGACTTACTTTAACTTGCTAATTAACTTTTTGCTTTTGTCCGTCACCATATACTCTTTTATATTTATGTCTATTGTTGATTGCTTGCTGAGCTCCCATTTCTGTAGAGAGAAGAGTTATTACCATAGGTTATTGCAAATCAGTATGCTCTTATAGTTGGCACCAAGGCTTAACGGGATGAAGTGGGTAGTGCAAGGTGACTAAGTATGCAAGAAAAAAACAATCCAAAATCTTGTTTTCTCAAAACATGAAGTATTTATTGGCTATTCCAGTATTCTGGTAGGGAATTAAGCCAAATTTAAAATATAACATTGAGAAATAAATTGTTTTCTTTAAAAAATAATAAACATTACTTGAATCTTGATAGTGACTCTAAGGATAGGCTCTACTTTTAAAGAGAGCTAAATTATTTACCTAAGTAGCTATGTTGAAATACTGTAAGTTATTTCATGAAAGTGATATATGGCTTTAAAAAGTACTGATACATTTTTTGAGGCAAACCTTTAATCTCACAAAAAAAACCATTACTGGATTAGAGAATAAAGAGAAAAAAAAAAAAACCACAGGTATAACAATTTGCTCTCTCACTTTAATGAGCTTGTCTTTTTACACTCTTAACTCAGTTCCATTTTTGACATAGTATTCAAAACTTTCTATCTTCTCTATTGTAGGATGCTTTTAAAATATTTTAAATGAATGCTATATCATAATTATTCAAAACAGACATTACAGTTTAAGGATTTATTTTGTAAGTTCCTGATTGACTGATATTCTTTGGACCATCCCCACCCCTCACCCCCATCCAAGAACAGGCAACACTTTTTCAAGGTACATATATGAGATTATAAATACCACCTTTCTAGAGATTGTTTTTTCTCTGTAGATGAGAGTAGCTCCAAATCCTGATTATGTTTCACTGCAGTAGCATGTAACTAATGATATGTAAACAAAGTGGGATGAACAGAATGAAAACTTATTAATTAGCCTGTAAGAGTATTTTGGAAAGGGTTTGAAAGAAAGAAAATGAAAATTTGAATTTTTTCCCCTAAATTTACTGTAGACAAATAAGGAAACTAGAAATACATATATATGTATATTTAGAATGAGTCACAAACATGCTTTTTAAAAAAAGCTTTTCTCTTCCATTTTACCTCCACATCATTAATGCAATCTACAGGCTTGCAACAGTAGAACCACATTTAATAGAGAGTGGGAAAGACTTAAATAGTAAATCCAAATTGCTATTAAAACGGTGAGAATTCAGCCAACCTTAGCCAGAAGAAAATTGTTAGGCAGCATTTTAACACTATTGTCTGTTCAGTGTTCTGTGGTTCTTTGATTTTCCCATAGAGGAGCAGTAATAGAAACTAAAAGGTTTTTAAGAATGGCATTATAAAACAATTGATTATTAAAGATATTTTTATAATGCTGATATTATGCAAAATAATTTAAATTTAATTTTTAATAGGAAAATTTTTTTCATCACTTTTAAATAATGTATTTGATTTTAAATTTTACCTATTTTTATTTTGATTGACATAAAATATTCATAAAGCATTTAAAATGCTTTCTAAGCAATATCAAGCAATAATGGTTATGGATAATGTTATTGTTAAATGCAGCAATGAAGTGATAAATTACATATTAAATTTCACATAAATGTAGATCAAATAGTGTTCTTATAAGAAAGTGATGCATTTTAGACTGCTTAGCAGAAAGGATATTTTTGAATTGTCATTATAACAAAGGAATGACACAACTCAAGTATGTTACAACATGAGGTCAGATATTGTAGTGGTTACAATATGCTCTCCTCATTATGCTATGTGGAGTGAAAAATAGGGTCCAGGGTAATTTAAAACTAGAGTACAGTCAAAAACAGAAGATAAAAATATTAACTGTAGCTTACTGAAATATGCAGGGTGTAAAAATCAATCTAAAAGGATGAACTGAGGTTGAAAAACAAAGAAAAAACATACAAAGAAACAAAAACAACTGGTATGCATCATGAAGAATTTAAACATGGATACAGGAAAATATTCTGATGTGATAAAGTTTCTTTTTAAAAATTTTAAATTGACCTCAAAATTGCATATATTTATAGTGCACATGATGTTTTGAAATAAGTATTTACATTGTGGAACGCCTTAGTTAGACTAACAAATGTATAACCTTACATACTTATTTATTTGGGATGAGAACACTTGAAATTTTATTCTACCAACTTTTATTGATACAATACATTGTTAGTAACTATAGTCACACTTGTACAATAGCTCTCTTGAACTTATTCCCCTTGTCTAACTGAAATTTAACACCTTTGACCAACTCTACCCCAAGTTTTAGGGCCTCTTTTTAATGTTAGATTAGAATTTTGTTTTATGGACTTATAATCAGAAGAAGAAACTAAGGTGATTTAATGTAATAAAATTCTGATGAATTGACCATCCCCCACTAAAGCATATATCTTTACAATGGCTTATATTTGCCAGAGACAATTCTATTCCTTTGTTCTGTATTAAAAAGTGGTAACCTTATATGCCTTTTGAATATATTTTTGCACACCTGCATTATATAATTTAGCACTGCATTTTTAAGTGGTCAGATTTAAAAAGATTGATTTAGTGAAGTTTTAGTTTTGAGGCTGTATCTTGTTTGTCTTCATTCATATATTGATCCCTTTTATCGATTCTGCATACTCCTGGAAGAGGTATTATTTACTGCTAAATGTTTTGAGGCTTTATAAATGGGAATCATTCTGTATGCCTTCATCTATGACTTTTTATCCGATATTATATTTTGTGATACTAATCCACATCAATTAATGCATACAAAATCCAATACTTTGCTATTTTATAGTATTCATTTATTTTAACATTTAAAATGTGTCATCTATAAATAATAAATTGCAGACTTATCTTTTTTATTATTCCTTGAACTCTTTATCTTTTAATTGCAAAATTTAGTGAAATTATACTTATTATAACTGATATGAGATTTGTTTTTATACATCTGTTTGTGCTGCTTTTCTGTTTATATGCCCTAACACATGACTGACATAAACCATGAGATGGTAAATATGCTATTCTAAAACTACAAGTTTGGGGTTATTTATTATTTTACAATAAATAAGTGATAAAAATCACCAAAATATTAAGACAAAACAATCCCTTAACTGGTATTTCTATTTGAAAAGTGACTTCAGCCAGGTATTTCCCACGTGATCCATTAGTGATTATGCAATGTTAAATCGTTAGGACTTATAACTGCAGATAATGTAAATTGTGTTCTCTTTCGTATGCAAAAGACCACTGCCTTCTGAGATTTCTGTTGCTGAACAAACTTCATTGAGAAGAACACGGGCAGTGCTTTAAGTAGAATGATGTCAGCTCCACTGGGCTGTCCTGTGATGTAGTAAATTTCCTGATTAAAAAAAAAAAAAAAAAACCTTGTCATTGACACTTTTCTTAGACATTAGATACCTTTGGTTTATCTTCCCAGAGTGATTCTTCACTCCTCACCTTCTAGACCTTTGCTGTTGAAGGATGACTATTGAAATTCATCAGTGGCTTCTCCACTAACTAGATTCCTGCTGGGTTCAGCTAACTCCAAGCCCTGGGTAGAAGATCAGAGTGCAAATGGAGAGCGAGATCAGGAATTTTATTCTGTGTCTTCTCTGTGCCACTTTGTCAGCCTGATTCTGTCACTAGCTAGAAGGTCATTGGTCCTCTCCTGGTAGTCTACATCATAAGATTCACTCTCCACTATAGTGCATGACACTACAGGAGAGATATTAAATAGCATAATTTATAGTACTAAGTAGTTACTGTAGTTACTATAACCTCCATAGTGGTTTACTTCATACCCATATTTGTAAATTATTTCTTTGAAATTAAACTTTCCCAAAATATTCTATTTTGAATATGCTTTCTGTTTTCTATTGGAGCTCTGACTGATATATTTTATTAAGATCCAAAAATTAGGCTAAAAGAATGCACCTTTGAAGGTAAGAAACTGCTGATGGGAAAAAGAAGATCAAAACAACTGCTCTCTACATGTTGTTAGATCCTAGGAACAACCTGGCTTGTATTGCATTATAGGGAGATATAAAAATATCAAAATAATAAAAAGAGAAAAGCACCAGGTTCTGTATTCCACTAAAAATGATGTTTATTTACTATCTATTGAATTTTAACAAGGATCATTGGGTTTTAATGGAAAAAGAAATTTTATAAGGCTTGCTCACAAAACCCTATTTAAATTCATTTGTGCTTTTTATTCTACAACTATTCAAGGTTGCTTCAAAGACCTATTAACCTGTCTCCTGTTTTCAATTCCTGACATTTCTTATATTGATTTAGATCTTCTCAGGAGTAGAAATTGAGACAAAATTTTTAGTGCCAATAGTTTTCTGGGGAGGTCACCTCGGGACATATCTGTAGGGGAGTAAAGGAGTGAATCAAAAGTTCCACAAAGAATTATCAATCTAGTTATCATTGGGTCCACTGAAGTTTCATTCCACAGAGGAGTTCTGGGAAACAATAGAAAAAAAGTGCCTCAGAGTCATCCCACCTAAGTAACAAAGAATTTGGGGATAACTTCTGTCAGTTATTAGTCATTAATTTCTTAGAACTTTCCCATCTGCTAAGCTTGCAATTAGAATGAGCTCTAACTGCAAGAGAAAGCCCTTGAGGAAAAAAAAAATGAGAAGGAAAAGAAAAAGAAAACAAAAAGCAAGTCAGTCTGGGTGGCTTGCAAAGAAATGGTAAAGCCAAAAGGAGACAGGCAGGGGACCAACTGTGCCTCCTCGACTCCTCATTAATTTAAACACTACCCCAGCATTGTTTTTGTCTAATCATAAATTTGATTCTGTAAACTTTTTGCTTAGGTATTTTAAAGTATTCACATTACTCTTTAAATAAGTTCAAAATCCTCAATATATTAGAGAAGAGTGCCCGCAACATTCAGCCTCTACCTACTTTGTGGCTCATCTTTCTTATCATTTTATGACACCACTCTGCCCACAATAGATTTTCTTCCAATTTCAGAGCATAATGGGGCACCTCTCAACACAAGATATCTGTGCATAATAAACCCTCTTCTTCCTATTTATTTAATGTCTATTCTATCTTCCAACATTAGCTTACTAGTTATTTGCTAGTTAGGACAGCCTTCCCTGATCTCTTCCCTAAATATAGGGAATTTTCCCTAAAATATAAGGGAAAAAAGATTATTTTATAACATTAGACACCTCAGCCTCTCTTCATGTAAAAATAAGGGCTGTGTTATTATTTTATGGCTGAAGTATAAAGATATTTTACTGAGTGTATCATTAGATGATAAAACTTGCTTCTCATCAAACAGATATAAAAAGAAAGTTTTATAATTTTGATAAAATAGTTGTCTGGAGGCTCATACCTAAAAATATAAAAAATATTAAAGGTCATAATGGCATTCATTTTATTATTTGGTGCTATTTTTATTGATGCATAATAGATGTACATAGTTTCAGGATACATATGATAATTTAATACATTCATATAGTTTATAAAAATCGAATTAGTGTTTTTGGGATATACATCACATTAAATGTTTTTCTTTCTTTCCAGCTATTACCATTGGATTTCTTGTTCACTAGGTATTTTAAAATATACAAGGTTATTTTAAACTATAGTCACTCTACTGATTTATCTATCACTAGGTCTTATTTCTTTCATCAAACCTTATATTTGTACCTGCTAATAAACTCTGTTTTATTTTTGAGTGACAGATGTTACCTGAATAATATTAACTGGCAAGCATGACTTGTTTCAATGTACTTGCTCTTCTTGGCTGCATTCAATCATTAGATGTTGTGGAGGTACAAAGAAGATAGGAGAAAAGGGAATAGCTTAAACCACGACAGAACTGATGAATTGACTTCAAGTTGTCATCATTGTAGGGAAAAGAAAAGGTGAGATACTATATTTTGGTCATCTGTTCTCATAATACAAAATAGTATTTGAGAGAATTGGCTCTATCATCTCACATAATACATGAGAATCTGTACTAGAGTACCTTTACATGTCTTTGGAGGGCATAAGTTACCTTTAAGAAATTGTTTTATTGTCATCAAGTAAAAAATGTATTTGGCCTTCTTGTGTTTCTATGTCTCCCTCCATGTGACCTCCTTCACCTCAATTTTTGCATATTTTCAATATTACCAATAGTATGCTTCTATAGAAGTAATAAATATCATTTATTTTAACATTTTTAATTATTATATATCTTCTAAGCTCTATATTCATAATCCAATGAGAATAATTAATACCAGATGGAGCAACTGAGGTGCCCATTAAAAATTTAAAACAATGTTTGTTCAAATATATCTTGGACAATTTCTGGAATATGCACAACTTTGTGAACCTTAGAAAATATCCTCAATGTGAACAGGAGTCCTATAATTGCCACCTATAATAAACAGATACAATGTAGATAAATTGGTAAACATAACATAGTTGAAAAATGGTATGGCATGACACTAATTTAATCATGTATTTAAAATTATTTTAATTAATATTTTAAAAAATACTGAGTAGTGTATGTATCCCTATGCTGATCTAGACAATCTCTTCCTTAATTGATTTTAGTAGGCAGACAGGCTCATTATAAACATACTTCTCACCAAAACAAAGCACAATCAATTTAAAGGAAAACAGCCTGTAAACATTCAGAGAACCTCTCAACAAAATTCTTTCTGAAAATATGTACAGGTCACATTTTTAAACATATTCAAAGGTTAAAAAACGCACTGCCTTCCAAATCTACCTATTTATTAGCTGGAGTGCATATTATTTGTGCTTACATTGAAATAAATTCTGTTCTCATGAAAATATTCACTTCTTACTAACATTTTTATACTTTGTTTTCACATTAATAAATTCACCTTTTTTTTCCTCAAGGTAATCTTAACAACTTTCAACAAAAATATCATATCTTGTTTCTCTAATACCTTTACTTTTAAAACCTTGGTTTTCAAACTGATCTATATTTTAAATTTATAACAATATAAGCTTGTTACACTCCAAATTTTAAGAACCTACACTCGGCTGGGCGCGGTGGCTCACACCTGTAATCCCAGTAGATTGGGAGGCCAAGGTAGGTGAATTATGAGGTCAGGAGATCGAGACCATCCTGGCTAACATGGTGAACTCTTGTCTCTACTAAAGATACAAAAATTACCCAAGTGTGATGGTGAGCACCTGTAGTCCCAGCTATGTAGGAGGTTGAGGCAGGAATTCACTTGAACCCAGGAGGCAGAGGCTACAGTGAGCAGAGATCATGCCACTGCACTCCAGCCTGGGTGACAAAGTGAGACTCTGTCTCAAAAAACAAAACAAAACAAAACAAAAACCTACACTCCAGAATGTGTGCCTCAGTAAAATTACTTAAATTTTGCCACACCATGGCAACATTCCTTCTTCTTACAGTAACAAAACTAATTTCAGAATTAGTTAAATCTATAAATGTTTTTAATCTAAACATTAACCCTAAATATAAAATTATAGATTAAGTACTAAAATCACATTGTTGGTTTACTTTAGTTTAATATGCACTAAAAGCATTATAATTTTACTCTATTTTAAAAAAGAGGTACTACGTCTAAAACTCAATATCAACAAATTAAATTTTCTTTATTAATTTATTATATTCAATACATACCTTTATTCTGTCCAGACTTTTAGAATCATAATTCGGTTGTCAGCTTCCTATCATAAAAATAAGACTTTTCATTTTGTTAAGTAATTAACAAAAAATGCTAATTTGTCAGCATTTTAAAATCGAATCAGACTAGAAGCCAGTTCCAGAAACTCCAAAGCCAATTTGGAAATCTCATCCTCAAAATTCTTTTCCATTTGAAATCACTCTTGGCACCAAATCTGTACTAGTGTGTCTGGGTCTTGGGGCGCAGTGGAGCACTCAGCTTCCCTGGGAGGATGTTTTTCCAGGCTCTTGGTCTCTCACTCACCCAAGAATAGGAGAGGGGACCACAGCAGGTGCGCTCGTAAGAAAATATCAGACCCCAGAGAGTTTTTGCAGAAAGTGCTTTATTTAGGTGTAGAGAAAGAGAAACCGCTCTCACACTGAGTGGTAGGAAAAGCTGCTCTCACACTGAGTGAGAAGGGTTCCTAGACGGGGGAAAACCAGGGAAGAAAACATGCTCTCATGATGAGTGAAAAGGGTTCCCAGCGGAAAGAAAAGATGCTCTCACACTGAGTGACAAGGGTTCCCAGAGGGAGGAAAACCAGGGAAGATGCTCTCACGGTGAGTGAGAACGGTTCCCAGAGGGGGAAAACCAAGAAGGAAAGCTCCTCTCACAATGAGAGAATCCAGAAAGACGGAATCCAGGAGAGGAAAAGCAGCTTCCAGGAGGATGGTGGGAGTGTACCCCAGAGAGAGAAATCCGCCCAGATGAGGGAGACAGGGACTTTTAACCTGGGAGGAATTCCCACCTTCTCCAAGCTCCCTGGCCAATGAAAACCGTTCCTTTAAACTTCTGCTGGAGTGATTGACTTTGATTATTTTGCTGAGCCCAGGAAAGTTAAACAGAAACCACTAAGTCTCCTAGATGGAGAGAGGGGAGGTCAGGCATTTTGCCCTTGAAATTACGCCCCCCTGTGGACCCTGGAAGATAATACATTTCCTCAGTACTGATTAGGAAGGAAGTCCTTCCTAACTTATAATTTATTCAGAAAAGCATAAGCCATGGTAGCCTACCTTATGAAGTGAAATAACACTTCCATAACTTGCCAGCTGTATGATCTTGGGCATGCTACTTTAAATTTCTATATGTGAGTTTGTTTCAATTGGAATAATAATGGTCCATATTCAGAAACTAATCCTGGAACTGGTGAAAGTTCATAAACATTACTTTTGAATAAAGTTAAAACAGCATCTAATTCATCAATTGTTCTAGCATACAGCCTATGTTTTTAAATCTTTTCTACAACTATAATTTAATTTTTTATTAGAGTCTCAATATACTACATTTAATATATTTTCTCCTCTACTGTTCTAAAAACCCAAAATAACTTGTCTTATTTTTGTCAGGTATGTAAATGCTAACCCTGTAATAATATATTCCGGAATAGTATCTTGAATTAATTACCTGAATTATAAAATGAATTAGTAAAAAAAAATTTGATTTCTTAGTACAAAAAATGGAAAATTTCTGGGTTATAGAATAATAGGGCATATATTACTCCAATAATATAAACAGAAGTAATGTAAATTCTCAAAATGTTATATCTTAGTATACTAAAACATATTTAATCTAGACGAGTTCTGGCAGTTGAATTTTATATGATGATAGAAATGTTATATATCTGTGCTGTCTAATATGGAAAGCAGTAGTCATAGGTGGTGATTGAACACTTGAGATTTGAGTAGTGTGATGGTGGATAGTATTGTGTGCCAATCTGACTAGGTTATTGGATGCCCAGATATTTGGACAAACATTTTTTTCTGGGTATGTCTGTGAGGGTGTTTCTGGAAGTGAATTTTATTTGAATGAGTAGACTGAGTAAAGCCGTTTGACCTCTCTGTGTAAATGGACATCATCTTGGCTGGGAGCAGTGGCTCACACATGTAATCACAGCACTTTGGAAGGCTGAGGTGGGCGGATCACCTGAGGTCAGGAGTTCCAGACCAGCTTGGCCAACATGTTGAAACCATTTCTACTAAAAATACAAATATTAGCCAGGTATGGTGGTGCGTTCCTATAATCCCAGCTACTTGGGAGGCTGAGGCTGGAGAATCGCTTGAACCCTGGAGGCAGAGGTTTCAGTGAGCCGAGATTGTGCCACTGCACTCCAGCCTGCATGACAGAGCAAGACTCTATCCCAAGGGGGAAAAAAAAAAAAGGACATCACTTTATTGAAGACTTGACTAAAACAAAGAGAAGGACCAAGGGAGAATTTTCTCTGTGCATGTGTGACTGACTGCTAATGATGAATACCTACTCAAGAACTGAGATTTTTGTTATTGTGGCTCCTGATTCTCAGGCCTTCAGACTTGGACTTAAACGACACTATTGGCTTTCCTGGGTCTCCAGCTTGCAGAATCATGAGAAATCTCTGCCTCCATATCATGGGCCAATCATCACTTTAATATCTGAACAGGTCATGATAGATGTATTTTTCTCTGTTTACTCCACAACAGAGTTTTTGATAATGATTCTATAACACAGAGAATGAGGTTTACATTTTTTTCATATGTTTATTTTTGTTTATTTATTTTTTATTGCATTTTAGGTTTTGGGTACCTGTGACGAACATGCAGGTTTGTTGCATAGGTACACACATGGCAGTGTGATTTGCTGCTTTCCTCCCATCACCTATATCTGACATTTCTCCCAATGCTCTCTCTACCCTTATTGCCACCCCCTGCTGTCCCTCCCCCATTTCCCCCAACAGACCCCAGTGTGTGATGCTCCCCTCCCTGTGTCCCTGTGTTCTCATTGTTCAACATCCACCTATGAGTGAGAATGTGCAGTGTTTGATTTTCTGTTCTTGTGTCAGTTTGCTGAGAATGATGGTTTCCAGGTTCATCCATGTCCCTACAAAGGACACGAACTCATTGTTTTTGATGGCTGCATTATATTCCATGGTGTATATGTGCCACATTTTCCCTGTCCATTCTATCATCGATGGGCATTTGGGTTGGTTCCAGGTCTTTGCTGTTGTAAACAGTGCTGCAATGAACATTCTTGTGCATGTGTACTTGTAGTAGAACGATTTATAATCCTTTGGATATATACCCAGTAATGGGATTGCTGGGTCAAATGAAATTTCTATTTCTAGGTCCCTGAGGAATCACCACACTGTCTTCCACAATGGTTGAACTAATTTACACTCCCACTAACAGTGTAAAAGTGTTCCTATTTCTCCACATCCTCTCCAACATCTGTTGTCTCCAGATTTTTTAATGATCGCCATTCTAACTGGCGTGAGATGGAATCTCAGTGTAGTTTTGATTTGCATTTCTCTAATGACCAGTGATAATGAGCATTTTTTCATATGTTTGTTGGCCTCATGTATGTCTTCTTTTGTAAAGTGTCTGTTCATATCCTTTGCCAACTTTAGAATGGGCTTATTTGTTTTTTTCTTATAAATCTGTTTTAGTTCTTTGTAAATTCTGGATATCAGCCCTTTGTCAGATGGGTAGACTGCAAATATTTTAGCCCATTCGGTTGGTTGCTGATTCACCCTAATGACTGTTTCTTTTGCCGTGCAGAAGCTGTGAAGTTTGATTGGGTCCCATTTGTCTATTTTGGCTTTTGTTGCCAATGCTTTTGGTGTTTTGGTCATGAAGTCCTTATCTACGCCTATGTCCTGAATGGTTTTGCCTAGGTTTTCTTGTAGGGTTTTTATGGTGTTAGGTCTTATGTTTAAGTCTTTAATCTAACTGGAGTTAATTTTGGTGTAAGGTGTCAGGAAGGGGTCAAGTTTCTGCTTTCTGCACATGGCTAGCCGGTTTTCCCAACACCATTTATTAAACAGGGAATCCTTTCCCCATTGCTTGTGTTTGTCAGGTTTGTCAAAGATCGGATGGTTATAGCTGTGTGGCATTGCTTCTGAGGCCTCTGTTCTGTTCTACTGGTCTGTATCTCTGTTTTGGTACCAACTGATTGTACAATCTTTTAGCTAAAGAGGGTACTTTCTCTATGTTGCTTTGCCAGTCATTTATTTTTCTTTTGAATTGTAGGATGAACATGTTATCCAAGGAGTAGCCCTATGGCCTTAAGTGACATTAAACCACTCAGTAAAGTAGCTTGATGAAGAGTGCTTTTGTACTGTTACTTGTTTTGAAATGTTAGCCTTCTGTTTCAGTCACAGCAAAGTGGTATAGATGAGTCTAAGCATCGTGGGCAGCTGTATGAGTGATTTGTATAGACACTTGGATAAAGTATTTAAGCCTTTTCCAGGTTCTGTACCCGCCTCCACCTGCCTCTTCCACCTGCAGCTGGAGACTGCAGATAGCACCCGAGCTTTGTGTGTGTGTGAGCACCGTGAAAAGAAAACAGTGGCACATTACTGTAGTGCTGTGATTTCCTTGGCTTTCTGAGACTAACTCCTTTTTCTTTATTAGTACTGCCTGAAATGGAATAAAACTTCTGTTTGTTTTTATCTTCTTAAATGAGATCTTTTCAAAGATGGCTTCTCTGGGGGAGTCTGGAATAATTAATTATCTCCCCCACCTCCATCTTTCTCAATGCATTTAATTTGAACTTTCTTAATGAAAACTCATCTCTCATAAACGCTGGGTTGGCCCATTTTGTGTGTGCCTGCTCTGTCTTGCTTTGAGTGATGTGTAAATAAGAGGCAATCTGGTGATGAGTTTTGCTTGCGTGATGCGGAAGGGTGGAGAGGGAGGAGGGTTTGATGAATAGAGGCAACCAGAAAATGTACTTGATAATAACATGGCCATGATTGATGTTGCAATTCCTGAAAAATTATCATTGTGATATAATTATTTGTTTATGAACTGTGCCCTGAGACTCCCAAGTTTGTGATTATTCATGGCACAGATAAAACTCTAAAGTCAATAATTCATCAAGGGTATAATGGTTTTGTTTGGGGGAGGTGGGGGGGGTCATATGGATATTACATCCTGTTTCTGACACTTCCGCTATAAATCTGAGAACTCCTTCAGTGCAAGGAAGTGGCACCTCCTTATTCTCTGCTCCTTTTTCTTTCTTAAAGTAGTTTTAATAGTTTGCATAAATTATTTTTAAAGGCTGAAATTGATTTTAGTTTCCCAGAAAAGTTCTTTTTAACATAGGCACATTATCTGGGTCATTCCTTGCAGTATAGCCGGTGATTTCCAAATAGGGAGAGGTGGACTGAAGAATGAAAACACCTGTGCTCTGTCCCTAGAAAAGCATAGGACAATAGCTGGGAATTTAGGGACCGTGAGTTTTAATCCCAGTTGGAACATATACTCAGTGAATATATTTGGGCTAGGCTCTATGATTTTGCTCCATAAGAGAGATTAAGGGAGGCTCAGTTATTTTCAGAAAATTGAAGAATCTTGTCTTAAAATTCTTACTTGACTTTTGAGTGGGTTTTACACGTATATTTTTTGACGTCCCTCACACCAGTCCTGCTCCCATAAAGTGGCTGATATGGTAGTTGTGATCTCTGATTCTTTCCATTTCCTTCTTATGGTTGGTTTTTCTCTGCCTCAGTTTGCTTATAAGAGGGTAGTCCACCGGTAATGTTTATTATGGATTTATTATATTTATTATGTGCCTGTACTCCAGGGTTCTGCAAATGCTGGAGCCAGGTCTCTCCTATCCAGCAGAGTTGCGTGAAGCAGTCTCAGAGGGTATGTAAAATGCTGTGAAAATGAGAAATGTGTTTTCAGGGGTTCAAGTTCTTGCTTCCCTTCCATGCCTATCAACTGCTTTCCTTAAGTTGCTTTTCATCCAAGCACATGCCAGCATTATGTGAGGGCTACATACACAGAGGAAGATGGCAGACCTACCTTTACAAAAGTTGGTGAAAAGACCTAGGCTGGTTGGCTGGAGGTTTGAGATAGTAATTTGACCTGGCTGCTAAGATGTGACTGCAATCACAGGTAGTTTTACCTAGGAGCACAGGGTCTTGAGGAAGAGATGGATAGAGCTTCTGTGTCATGCAAGCACCAGGTCGTGTCTGGAGGCTTGTGACGGGCCCAAGGTGCCACATTTGAATAGGAGCTGTTATGAGCTGAATTGTGTTCCTCCAAAAGTTGAAGTCCTAACCCCAAGTTTCTTAACATGGGAGTACCTCAGCATTTGACCTTTCTTTTATTTCCTTTTTTTTTTTTGAGGTGGAGTCTTGCTCTGTCACCCAGGCTGGAGTGCAGTGGCGCAATCTTGGCTCACTGCAACCTCCGCCTCCCAGGTTCAAGGGATTCTCCTGTCTCAGCCTCCCCAGTAGCTGGGATTACAGGCACACACCACCATGCCTGGCTAATTTTTTAATGATTTTTAGTAGAGACAGGGTTTCACTATGTTGGCCAGGCTGGTCTTGAACTCCTGAACTCAAATTATCTGCTCGCCTTGGCCTCCCAAAGTATTAGGATTATAGCCATGAGCCACTTTGCCCAGCCTACTTTTGTTTCCTTCTTATGGTAGAGTTGTTGTAGATGTAGGTAGTTAAGATTAGTTCATGCTGGAGTAGGGTGGGCCCTTTATCTAATCTGATTAATATGCTTATAAGAGAAGAGAGCGACAGTAGTTGGGGAGCACTCCATGTGAAAACACAGACACACACAGGGAGAAGATGGCCATAGAGTGACAGAAGCAGAGATCAGAGGAACACATCTATATGCTAAGGAATGTCAAGGATTGCCAG
This sequence comes from Cheracebus regulus, assembly GCA_963574635.1. NCBI lineage: Eukaryota > Metazoa > Chordata > Mammalia > Primates > Pitheciidae > Cheracebus > Cheracebus regulus. The sequence goes on from CAUYQU010091067.1 coordinate 34,280, forward strand.
GAGCTAGGAGAGAAGCATGGAACAGACTCTCCTGCAGAGCTTTCCAGAAGAACCAACCTTGCTGGCACCTTCATTTCATACTTCTGGTCTCCAGAACTGTGAGAGAACACATTTCTGTTGTTTTTCAGTCACCCAGTTTATGCTAATAAAGCAGACCCAGGAAACCAATACAGGGGTCTTGGCAAATTCTGGTACACTCAAATAATGGTGACTAGGATGGTGAAGGATCCTGCTACCATGTCACTGGAGGAAATTGAAAAAGCATGTTGCATTTAGCCTAGAGATTTACTGAGACTCTGACATCCATCTTCATATCTTTGAAGGCCACTCAAATGGAAAAGGGTTTAGATTTAGTTTCTTTAACTCCAGAGGTAAGATTTCAGCTCAACACCTTCTAAAAATTAGAACTATTCAACAGTGTGCTAGAAAGACCCTCAGTGCTTGAATTATTAAGGACATGTGATGTCTACATCAGAGAGTCCTCTCTTAGTTGCTAAGATTCTCTGGATTACTATTGTGATTATATGGCTCAATGCTCATATGTAAAGATACACTATTATGTGGTACTTTCTTATGAGTCCATTTGCTTAGCTATCCATAGGGTATGACGTCATAGTTTACTGAGTCAGTTACCAACTGTTGAAGTTGTTTCCTCCTCCTTGTCTATGTGCATTACCTGATCTGTTGCCATATGCAGAGTAGATGGTATTATGGACACACCCACCCATCTCCAACATTTATGGATGGCCAACTCTGTGTCAGCCATATGGACTACTCAAGAAAGGAAGAATGAATGAACTTGACATTCTTTTCTTGATACAAACTCGAGCTATCCTGTCAAACCACATGGACATTTCCAGAGGAATCTCTGCCTGTTGACAAGTCATGTTTCATTTGTTCACATCTTCATCAATCAGGATTCAGCAGATCTTTCCCAAGCCAACACTATTGTAAATCATTGAGCTAGGCACTATGAAAGGATATGAAGATGAATAAGCCATGATTTATGCCTGTGGGGAGTTTACCAAATCAGCCCTCCTTCTTCATAATGGTTTCCTAGGAGACACAGGAAAGCAGAAGGCAGCTGAGGGTGTTCACTTACCTTAGTGTCCCAGAGTTTCTTAAGCCTGCTAGTTGACATCCTTCTTCGGGAATTATGCTCAAAAATTAGGTTTGCCTTTTTCTTTTTTTCACTACATGATATGAATGTTGGAAAAGACATTCTTCCTTCTCTCCCAAATCTTTGACCCTTTCTACTTTTTGAACCTGGATAATAATCTCAGCTTGAACAAACTATCTTCTGGGCTTGGGATATATTATCTCCTATCTTCAGTACAATACATAGGCCAAGTTGATTTTCAAATTGCTTTAAACATTCTCAATGTTAAATAGACTTTGTCTAGGAGTAGGGGAAGATGGGTAAGAATTATAGTCCACAAGGGCTAAAACTAGCTTTTTTTTTTTTTTTCCAAGACAGAGTCTTGCCCTTTGCCCCAGTGGAGTGCAATGGCATGATCTCAGCTCACTGTAACCTCTGCCTCCTGGGTTCAAGCAATTCTCCTGCCTCAGCCTCCCAAGTAGCTGGGATTATAGGTGCATGCCACCACACCCAGCTAATTTTTATATTTTTAGTAGAGACAGGGTTTCACCATGTCAGCCAGGCTGGTCTCGATCTCCTGACCTGGTGATCTGCTCACCTTGGCCTCCCAAAGTGCTGGGATTACAGATGTGAGCCACCATGCCCAGCCTTAAAACCAGTTCATTTGTGCGTATATGTTCCTATGTTCCCTCTTGTCCTGCCTATTTTTATTTAAAAAATGTCTTGTTCCTCATTGCCAAATAAACTAGCGTAAGTATCAGCTGGGAGGAAGAAGGGAGGAGCTACAGAGAGCTGTCTGTTGGCCCCTGTTCTATCACCTGGAGACTAGAGCTTTGACCAGTGGACTTGCTGCCAGCCTGGCAACGGAGAGGAGAAGTCCTATCTTCTGGGAAGCTCAGGGCTCTGGCCTGGTTGCCAGCACTGGGGCTGGGGAAGTGGCAGGGCTTCCTGATTATCAGTGGGTCTGAGCCCAGTGCTCACTCACTCTTTCTAGCTGAGAGATGTTCTTTATTTCATTGTGACCTATTTTAGCATTGATAGATACACATCAAGGACAGGGAACTTGTTGATGCTAAGAGAGGCTTGAGTTTGGGTAAGAATCCAGAATTTCCACCACTTCTACTGCAGAAGCTCCAAATACTGTGAGGATTTCAATTCAACCATCACCATGTCCTGCTTCCCGTTTCAACCCTCACTGCTCCCACCTCCAGATCACAAAGCCACTGGGATGTCCAGAAGTAAAAGTGTTATGGTTGATGAACAGCATCAGCCAATCCCACACTCAGACAAAAACCCCTCTGCCTTGTGGGACCCCGCCCCATGCAAAGCTCTGAGAGCCAGCACTGACAGTCAGTTCCATCAATCCCTACTAGACAGGGTGCCTTGGTAAGCTGCCTTCATCATTCACCATAATCCACTCAGCATGGTTTCCAGCTACATTAGTTTTTGACTTTTCAATCTAGCTATACTACATCCTCCTGACTCTCAAGAGCAAAAGGGGAATAAATTTTAGAAAAGTGGTTCAGCAAACCCAATTCTGTATTCTCAGTCAGCCTCTCCCTATTCCCTATTTTCAGTATTTAATTTGAAGCTCCATCTAGGGCATAGTTGAGAAACCTAGAGCTCTACACCTGACCACACTTCTATGTTCGCCAGTCTGAAGCATTCTTCCATTAATAAATAAACAACCCCCAGACTGGCTAATGTCACTGAAGACCTTAACTAGGGAAATGATATTTATTGTTGTTGGTAGCTCCTAGACAAAAGTGGTTGCCTCCCCTCCCAACTCCCCCAGTTCAGCCCATTCATAGTTCAGTTTCTGGAGATCACAGACTTAACAGCTGACCTACCTTATCCTTAACTTTGGGATAATGGCTGACATGCTTTTTTAAGACTAAGCAAGCAGCTGACCTGCCTTCAAACCTAACAGGCCACATGCTACCCTAATCATAATACAGCATGAAAATGACTTAATCAGCTTGTCTGGAGAAAGAAAATACATATTTAGTATAAAAACAAGATATAAGCAATGGAACAGTTGGTTATAAGTTACAGATTGTACTAAATGAAAACATCGAGTGCATTTTAAATGATTAATGTATGAAAACTGCCATCCCTCACTGTGCATTAATCAAGAAAAAATGCACACTTTCCATAGTGGTTAATGTTGCAGGCTCGTTGTTCAGCTTTGATAATGTGCATAATAATGCTCAGTATGACAATGAATTGGGGTAGCTGAAAATTTAGGATGGTTGCAAGTTTGGTGTAGTATTTGGATTAGCATCTTATTCTGTGCCTTGTCAGCCTCATCAGTACACAAGCTATATAATTTTTCCAAAACTAGCAAAAAATATGGATGTATTTTTTTTCACTTTTTTTAAAAAATAAAGAATAATGACCAAGGTACCTGCTTAAACAAATACTACCAGCATTCATTAGTCAGGATGATTACATGTAAAAGAAATGATGCCAGATAGTAACAAATCCAAGAGAAGTTTATTATGAAAATGGCACCTGCGGATGAAAAAAATTAAGTTACATAAAGACAACCATGTATGTGACATGTATGAGAATCTACAAAAGTATAAAAAGAACCCTGTTGTAAATGAAGTATGTACATTTCTGATTTGCAGCATTATCAATGGTCAATGAAAAAAAAATGTTTCAAAATAAGCCAGGCACTCAGGAAGTTAGGTCCGGTTAGCTTCACACAAAACAAATGTACCATAGCTGTCGCTTTGTAACGTTTTAATAATTTTTATATATATATATCGTAAAGTTGGTAACACTGCTAAGATTTTTATGAACAGAATATCCCTTTCCCCATTATTCAGCTACTTGGCACCAGTCTCCTCATAAAGTTTTCATATATTTGTACAAGAAATAGTTAAAAACACAGACACAGTCTTCACAGGTAATGAAGTGTTTTTTTTTTTTCATTTTGTAATTTTAAACACTATGGATTTAGACAGCAGCTGTGATTATCTGTTAGTTTAAATCACCAGAAATCATTTTGACACAACACAGAAACATTTATAAAAGAAAAAAAAAACAGCTGTCTAGCTGTTCTTTGTAGCTGATAGGTGCATTCCTTTGATTGTTCGATAGCTAGAGTAGAGCTTCCAAAATTAATCTGTAAATTTCTCCATCGGCCTTCTTCATCTTCTAAACCTACTTCAATCCTTCAAGTAAGCTCGCTATTAAAATTTGTGGCATTTAACTTCTTTTTGTTCTTATCCCACCGTGGTTTGGGCCCAACTCATGGAATCAAAGGTCCTAGAGGAATCTACTCAACACAGTGATATTCAAAGGACAGCTGAGTTACTATATTAGCATTGCACTAGTAAACAAATATATATGACAATTCTAGATTCCATTATCCCCTCCCATTTTGTTCTTAAAAATGTTGGTTGACCTTTGAATGAATTTTCTGTCTCACTGGTAATTGCTTTATATATTGCTCCATCAGCCAACCTGAAAGGAAACCAAAGAAAAGCACCCACTGCTTATAGGTAGAGCACAAGGGACTCTGGGAATGTTAACAACTGAGGCTATATGGCGTCAATTTATTTATATCTGAGCATTATTCTTCAGTGCTTTGTGTTGCACTCCAGAAGAGAGAGTCATACCCAGAATTCCGTTGTGGGAAAAATGGCTCCATTAACCTTGAGCTAGTTAAGAGTCTTTTTATCTCTGAGAATGAAAGAGATTTGGGGGATGGGGAAGGGATGAAGAGGAGGGAGAGGGGGAGATGGGAAAGGGAGAGAAAGAGAGGAGAGGTAGGGAGAATATACACCAGCAAAGCAACAGCAGGAATTTTAAAAGGTAAAACGGAAGATTCACAGACAGTAGAAGCAGCATAGGGTGACATTACAGAGGAAGGCCACCACACAAAACCCACTAACCCCCAAGAATCACTGATTCACTAGGACTGCAGGAATGGGACTGTACCACTCCGGACTAGAGATAGAGCACAGAGAAGACAAAGGACAAAACAACTACATTAGCTTAGTATATACTGCATATAGAAACACACATTGAAACTGCAATGGGACTGACAGCCAAGGACACGTACACATTGTACACATTACAGTTCTCACATCTGTTATTAGATGCCTTAACAAACAGCTGCCAAAAATGAAGTGGAAGAAGAATTTATACTTGACAGTCATTTGGAGTGTTTGACACCACACTGATTTCTGGCAACAAAGACAAAATAGGATTTTTTTTCTTTTTCTTTTTTTCTTTTTTTTTACTTAATGTGCAGTTTTCAGTTGCAGTTATCTGTCTGAAGCTTATTAACCCATTCTTTAGTTTTAAAACTTATTGGTTTCAACTCAGAAATAAGAACCAAACGGAAAGAAATTCCATCAAATCAAATCAGTCCCCCACAATACAACCTTCCATTTTTTTAAGCAAGAAATGAAAAAAACAAAAACAAAACCAAAACAAAACCCAAAAACATGTTAAATATTTTCCTTCTTTTACTCCGAAGTGTTATTGAAGTTGCAAAATTAGCCTCAGTTAGACTGAGTAAGGAAAACAAAAAGCTAAACAAAAGGCAGTATGTACCTAAATGCTCCTCAAATCAGTTTGATTGAGTTTTCCAACAGCCCCTTTAAAAAGGGCTTTACTGACCCATTAAATTTAATGTGAGGCTATGTTTGTTAGTTGGGAGGTAAAAATTTTAAGTCCTGCAGCAAACGTTAATGAGGGCTTTGTCTTAACTAACCAAGGAGACTGCAGCAACGGACTCCAGACCAGGACAGAACACATTTTGTTTTTTCCCCCAAAACCCAGCCCAGGAGCTGCATTTTGTATGAAGACATTACAGATTAATAAATGATAGCACCATGGTTTTAGAAATTAAGTTAATGTTTCAGTAATTAACATTTAGTCCAACTTTTTTTTTAAACATTCTAGTCACAGGCCAGAAATTAAGTTTAAGAACCCAAATTATTTTTATGTGCAAGTAAGAAAATCTTAAAATCTTAACCGTAAAAAGAGAATTAAATTCTGCATAAAATTCTAAAATACTATTCCCCCCTATTTTTTAAAGGAATTAGGAACAGAAACAAAAAACCACCCCATTTCATTTGACTTAGTCAAACAGGGCACATTGTTTATGCTTGTCTCTTTCCATCTTGATCATATCAAGATCTTTTTGAAGAAACCCCAATGGTTGTCACTCGAGAAATCTCTTGACCACAAGACTGAGTATTCTATGGCAGAGGCATATACACATGAAAGACATCTTAATAAAGATGCAAAGGAAAGCAAAACAACCCAACACACATCTTAGAAGAAGACAAAACGGCAGGCAACTGGTCTTCCGACCCTCTGAAGGCAAAAAATAAACATATCTTTACACGAAAGAATAAGTCAAGTGAAAGAAAGAGGGGATGGAATGGGGACCGTCGTGGCGAGAGAAGACGCTGACCTGCTCGAATTCAAAGTGCTAGAATTAAAGGTCTAAACGAAAACGCCGACGATGCCTCCTCCGCGCGGGGCCGGGCCGGGCCCAGGCCGGCGGCGCCTCAGTCCTCCTTGCGCTCCAGAGTCTGTGCCGCGTGGATGCCGTTGCTGTAGACGGGGAAGGGCAGCGTGGAGAAGAGTCCCTCGGCCGTGGTGAACACGTTGCCGGCGGGCATCTGCGACAGGCTGGCCGCGCTCACGGCGCCGCCGAAGGGTCCCGACATGTTGAGCCGGTGCACGTGGTGGTACAGCATCTCCATGGGCGTCTTGGGGTCGAGGCCGAAGCCGGGGCTGTTAACGTCCACGAAGTTAACAGCGTGCGCGTTGGGCAGCAGGTTGCCCTGCATGGCCAGGGTCACCTCGGCGGGCGCGTAGCGGATGGTGCCCGTGGTGTAGACCCTCTGCGCGGCCGTGCTGGTGGCGGCCAGGGTCCCGGTCACCCTGTGCACCAGCGGGAGCACGACGTTGCCCGCCTGCAACCTCTGCAGCGCCTCCAGGTCCCCAGTGTACAGCAAGGAGTTGGACGCGCTGGGGCCGCCGCCGCCGCCCCCGCCCCCGCCGCCGTTCCCGGGGTGCTTGTCCCGCGGGGACGCCGAGAGCGGGGGCGACAGCGGATCGGAGGCCACGGGGGCCAGGGCCGCGGTGGCCGAGGCGCCGAACTGAGTCTTGCGGGCGGCCGCGCCGTCGGCCCCGGGCGGGGTGAGGACCGAGTCGGGGATGGCCACGTGCAGCCCCCCGCCCCCGCCGCCGCCGCCGCCGCCGCCGCCCTGCGGGGACGGGAAGTGCTCGGAGCTGGGGGGCTTGGTCATGCTGTAGGGGGACTCGTTCCTGGAGATCTCCCGGTTGGGCGGGTAGTTCCAGATGCTGCTGTCGTTGTCGAAGTTGATGGGTTCCGAGATCTCCGTCTTGATCTTGAGCACCGAGGCACTGTTGGGGGAGGACAGCAGCCGCGGCGGCTCCACCAGGCCCGCGTCCAGGCCGCCCGGGCTCGACGCGCTGGACAGGCGCCGGCGGCTGGCGCGGCCGCCCTTCTGCCGTTTCCGCCTCTTCTTGCGCTTCTGGTGCTTGCTGGAGGCCTGCGCGCCCGCCTCGCCCGCGCTGTCCGAGTCCTTGGCGCTGTCGGACGTGAGCGACTCGCAGTTCTGCAGCCGCAGGTCCGACTCGCTCTCCACGTAGCGCTCCACCTTGATCTGCATGGGGCCCAGCGCGCCGAAGCCGTCCTCGCCCGCCTTGGGGTTCTCGAAGTCCGAGTGCTCGAAGCTGTCGTCGCTGTCGCGGCTGTCCGGGTTGCTGGAGCTGTGGCCGTCGTCGTTGCAGTTCATGTCGTTGTCGCACGCGTTGCCGGATTTCTTGCGGTCGGGCTCCGGGTCTTCGCTGTTCTCGGACTGGTTCCCCTTCTCGTCAGACTTGGAGTTCTCGTTGTCCTCTGCGTGGGGCCCGCGGCCGGCGGGGCGGGGAGAGAAGAGAGAAGACACCAGGTTAGCGGGGCGTGGCGGCCTGTCACCCGCGGGGGCAGGGCGGGAGCAGGGCGGGCGTCGGAGCTCGTCACCAGCGTCGCCAGCCCCGTCGGAGAACTGAAAGCCGGATTTCTATCGGCCGAGGGCCTGGATCCGCAGGACGGCTACTCAAAGAGCGGGCCGCGGACCGGCTGCACTGGCGTCATCTGCCCACCTGTTGCCAATGCAGACTCTCTGCTCCCACCCAGGTAGATTGAATCAGGATCCGCATTGAAATATGACCCCCAGGTGATTCTCAGGCACATTCGAGTTTGAGAAGTCCCGCAAACATACTGAGGGAGTCGGGTTAACTAACCTGGAATAAGGCGCGATACAGAAAAACGGGAGCACGCAAGGTGACTTTCTAGAGAGTCTGCACTTTCCCTTGGTGAATATTTGTTCATTACTGAGAGCCACTCTCCCTCTTTCTGTTATTCTCCCCCACAGCACTCACCACCATCTGATTGACTGTATGTCTTTATTTCTATTATTTATTATTATTGGCAGGGTCTCCCTGTGTGCCCCAGGCTGGAGTGCGGCAGGGTGGTCACTGTCACTGCAGCCTTGCCCTCCCCGGCTCAGGCGATCCTCCTGCTCCGCCAACCGAGGGGCTAAGACTGCAGGTGCCCACCAGACACCCGGCTAATTTGTGTGTGTGTGTGTGTAGAGACATGGGTTTTGCCATGTTGCCCAGGCTGGTGTCAAATTCCTGCATTCAAGCAACCTGCCCACCTTGGCCTCCCAAAGTGCTGGGATTACAGGCGTGAGCCACCACGCCGCCTCACTGGATGTCTTATTTTTATTCACTTGTCTCTTCTCCCACTGGTATATAAGCTCACTGGGGCTAGGAATTTTTCTTCGTTTTGTTCACAACTACACAGTATATTAAAAGGGGGCAGAGACTACCAATTCTGTAACTTTTTATGTCTTTGTCAAGAACGTTCGAATTAATGCAATTTAGGGATAGGAAAACAATGAAGATCTGCCTTGAGTACTCTGCCCGCCTTCTGCCTCCCTGAAGCTGGGTCTGGGAGAAGGAAGGGATACATGCTTACAATGCTGGAGCGCAGCTGCCCTCATGATAGGGGGTTGTGGTCAGGGAAACCTAGCTGCCACATTTTAGGGAGAATACATTTTCCCAGTAACACAGCCTCTGAAGATTTGCGGATGAAGCCTGGCTGGCAGCCTGGGCTAGAAGCTGTGGTCTTTGCCTCCCCTTCTGTAGCAGAAGAGGTTTAGGGTTTTCTTGCAGCTGTAAAATCCTACAAATGTGGTGCTCCCTGGCCTCATGTGTCTCTGGAAGAGGGCTGGGGATGGGAGAAAAAGCAAATTTTTATATTAACTTTCCTGTGTCCCAGAGAACGACTTAGGAAGTCTGCTTCCCCAGAAGAAATGGAAATGCATGGATTTGTTCTGCACAGATTCAGGAAATAAGTAACAGTCCAGCACCCTGAAAGAGGCATTGATCGAGGCCATTAAGTATCCTACTTTAAAGGCTCAGTCCCAGCCTGGTGGGAATGTGAATATTTGGGGCTCAAAGTCACAGACTGTCTTGGAGCTGGCCCTAGAACCTGCCTCCAGTAGAGGCCAAGAGCTAGCTACGGGGTTAGAGCAGGGCTCCCTCTGTGTGGTTAGTAGACTGACATTAAGTGATTGCTAACAGCAACCAATCTCTCTTTCTGGTTTTTTGTTTTTTTGTTTTGTTTTTTTGTTTTTTTTTTTTAGGCAGATTCTTGTTCTGTCACCAGGCTGGAGCATAGTGGTGCTATCTCAGCCCACTACAGCCTCCACCTCCTGGGTTCAAGTGATTCTCCTGCCTCAGCCTCCCGAGTAGCTGGGACTACAGGTGCCCACCACCACGCCCAGCTAATTTTTGTATTTTAGTGGAGACAGGGTTTGACCATGTTGGCCAGGATGGTCTTGATCTCCTGACCTTGTGATCCACCCGACTCTGCCTCCCAAAGTACTGGGATTACAGGTGTGAGCCACTGTGCCCAGCCTTTCTGTATATTTTTAAAAAGAGATCTGTCAGACCTCAAAAACACTCTCTCTTTCTTCTGTGTGTAGATATATACACACAACTATATATATACATGTAATTATACAGCACCACATACCTATATGTATATACATGTATAGTACATACAGCTATGTAGCGGTGCACAGTTACATACATGTGTGTGTGGAGAGAGAGGAGACTCAGTAATAACTTGATGTGACATATGTCTCTCTGAAATGTGGGTAGTTGATTTGCCTCTAATGACAGCCCTCTGGCCATGGCCCACCCCCGTGTGTGGTGGACAAACCATCACTGCAGAACATGGAGAAGAAGGAATAATACCTGTAATACCTGAGGTGTCTTTAGAGTCTGACTCAGAGTCGGATGTCTCCGAGGATTCGGAAGTTTTCTCCGGCAGATGGGGGAGCTGTGCGATGTCCATGGGCGTGTCCTTGTACTCAGGATTGCTGTGGGAGGGAGGCATTGGTCAGGAGTGCAGACACCCATTCTGCATGGTTTATTTGGACCATCTTCTCCCCCACTTCTTTGTCCCAGACGTCTGGAGTTTAGAAAATTTCAAAGACTAAACATGAAATCATTTCTCGGCTCTTCATGGGATTTTACAGAAGCTTGGCTTGCATGTGCCAGAGTACAGGTGCACCCTGCTGCAATGATCAAATACCCAAATGCTACATGAAAGCCACGGAGAAGCTTTTAAATAATCAGGTGCCACTGGGGGTCAGGGAAGTGTGCTGGTTGACAGTCCTCCCAGGGTAACACCTGGGGAAGGGAGGATGAGAAGTACCCTCAACAATTCATTCCCATGCCTCCTGGTGTGTCCTGTCTTCTCTTGGGCTCCTAATGAGTCCATGGCCTCCGTACTCTTGTGTCGGCCCCTTGATGTAGCTTCTCAGATGCTCAGATGGCTCCCACACTATTGGTGGGGCAGCAGAGCCCGCGATCTGACAGATGCACAGGTGCACCGAGGGCTGCATGGATTATGGCTACCAACCTGTCAACACACCCATTACAATCACATTTTCATCTGCTCATGTGGTGTACACCTGTGGCTTGTTAGCTGGAAATCTGATTGCAGTAGGGAGAGTCCCAGTGTGAAAGAGGCCCTAACAGAAGGGATCTAACCTCACTTGCACACATGTGCTTAATTTTTGTTCTATTTTTAATTTGGAAACAAGGCTTTTCTGGAAGAGAGAGCATGTTAAGCCAGTTTCACCTGTCTTCTAGAAATGCCACTCTAAGGCCACCGGATGTATGAGGAGAGTAGGCTCTTGTAATCGGAAGGCACAAGGAAATCCTCCTGCTTCAAAATGGGAAATGCCTCTTCTATTTTTCCATTATGGCTAACCAAGCAGAGACTTAAAATTGATGATCACTGACTCATTGGCTAATCTCTAGCAAAATTCCTATAGTAAAGAGTCACTATTTCAGTAACTACTCTAAAAGTGCAAATGTTCCTGGGAGGGGTAATTCACTAAAATGGATTTACTCCTTATATGAATTAGCTTCAGCAGCAAAGCTTTCCCTAGATAATCAGATGAGACAAATGATGGGAAGGTGGACTTAGCACACGTGCCATGCCGGCTCCAAATACTCTAAGAGTCTATAGTTAAGTGTTATGATGGAATGGGAAGAAGACTGGAGGAGCGGTGATTTCAGAACAGGGAAGGACAGACCTGGATTGGGGCTCAGGTGCAAGGGTCTGGGAAGGAGGAAGTGGCATGAAAGTATTACTCAGGGAAGAACAAAAGACAAGAATGTGGGAGAGAAAACCAAACTTCTGCAGCTGTTTTGCCAGGGCCACATCATTTTCTTCCTAGATCTCTAGCCTATGGAAGTGATACCAGTGAATGGCTATCTTGGTGGAGTTTCCCCTGCTAAAGCCCATCTACATTAGTCTTTGGGGGCTCACAGATCACTTGTCCTACAACTTACAGTCCCTTATCACTGACTTCAGGGAGGGTGTTTAGGTCAGCTGAAACAGGTCTTCTGTGCCTGAGACTGAAGCTTTTGAGGTTGAAGACTGGTCTTTGATACCTCAACTTCTTCCTATCCATATGGATTTGATGGAATAGAATCAGCAAAGCTCATGTGTTTGTACCATCTGATCCTAGGCTAGACCAATGGTATTCAGAGATTGACTACTTAGGTCTTCTTACTCTTTGCATTTGTGGGCAGAGGAAGTCATGAGGCAGATGAGGCAGCAGGAAAGATCCAGATAGGAAGAAATCTCACGGAATGGGAGTAAAACCACAGAGATGACTTCAGTAGCTGTGTTTCATCAACATGAGAGACAGACACTGCTAGCCCCAGGGTGCCTGTTACTAGCATTTAATTCTTAATGGCGATGGGTCTCCTTGTCACAGTACCATTTTGCCTAGCAAAAGAATATCAGTGCCACAAGACCTTATTCTGTTTTCTGTCTGGCAGATGGTTTTTATAGCCACCTGCATTGCATATAGTAATTATTCCATAAAACTCTGTACAAGGATTCCTTGATATCAAAACTCATCTTGAACACATCACAAACGTGGGGGAGACTTTGCATGGAAATCAGGCCTTGGAGAAAGCTGCATTCAATACACACACTTTTACCTTTAGAGAGAATTAATGTAGAGCAGAAGAGGTCAAAAAAGGAAATAGCAAGTAGATAAATGAAGACTCTTTTAAGTGGTGCACATTAAGGCCCTCTCTAGAGCAATAATCATTAGTGTCTGATTGATATGCTGTTGGTAGCAAGCACAGTCATGCCTTCAAGTCACCACCAAAGTATCTGAACACACTCGGAAGGGCCAGTGTGCTGATGAGCCATGGTTGTTAGCTTCTCAGCTCCATTTGGCTGTCTCAAAGAAAAATGGGATTCAGGTACTCCCTGTCTAAATTATCAGCCAAAGGGCACCAACTTCCATTCATAAGACCTATTGGAAATTTTCCTACTCAGACCACGTGTGGCTCTGCTTGGTGGCTTTAGCCCAGGAGAAGCCAAAGACCAGAATGATGAGGGTGGGAGGGAGCCAGGCCAAGTGCTGTGATAGCTTCATGCCAGGATGGGTGGAGGACCTCCTAGAAAGCCTGCCCCCAAACTCAGATGGCCTGGTCTGTGGGTCTTGGTTGCTCTTCTGCTGGTTTGAATCCAGAGGCGGAATGTAGATTGGGAAGGGGAGAGAAGTGGTGTCTCACACCAGAGTTTAGGAAGCTTGGACTCACTTGTAGATACAAAACATTAAGGACACATTTTAAGCGCAGTAAAACTTGCCCAAGATCACAACACAGTGGGCCAGAAAAAGATTGTCTTCAGTTTTATACCACTATTGTCTTGATTCTGGCAAAGCAACTCACTTTGTTTACTAAAACTTTAATGCCCAGGAAGTCAAACCCTGTGTAACTTGCATTAAAGGGATGAAATAAATATAAGAGGAATATAATGTTCCTTGCCATTTTTCTCCCATTCCCTTTTACTTAATTTTCACAAGGACTGGAGTGTGTGTGTGTGTGTGTGTGTGTGTGTGTGTATGGTGGGGGGAAGGGCAATGAGGAGATAATTTTTGAATGCTTCAGCTGTAGGCCAATGTCTGTATCCTTCTGGCCTAAGCATTTGTGGGAAAACCAAAGCAACTTCTGCAGAGATGCCCAAATGCTCACAGACCAAGAATTACCGAAAATCTTATAAGTCCCTTTTAACATAGTTCGATCTTCTCACATTTATTTGAATCTTGTGGAAACATCAGCAGAATTGCCATGAAATTCCACCCCAGGTACTGTCAAAACATAATACTCACGACATGTCAGCCATTAACCATAGGGCTGCATATTTTACAACCAGGACAGAAACAGAAAAGAAGTAGAAAATATACCTAAGAAGGTAATTCACCCAGATGATATTCTTTTCATTTGCATTCTTGGCATTAATAGCTATGGTGGCACTGGACTGTATCCAAATATATCCTCCATTCTTCTGCATCCAACGATAGTACTTTGTCACACACTGACCCTTATTCAGCACTGGGGAGAAAACAAAACAAAACAGAGGCATTGTATTAAGACTGAGATCAAATAACTTTTTTAAAAATCTCTACAAAATCTCAAGCCTAAAAATGGGAGGACCTGCAGCAAGCCAGGGGTGGCCCTCTGTATGCTTAATATAGAATGCCATTGGAAGGACAAATGAAATCAACAATTCAGAGAGGTGGCAGCTCTCGAGCCACGGTTACTGGCATTTGTAGCAGGACTTTATTCTGTTTTGGGCAGCCATGGTGTGAAAAGAATGAAAGGACTACAAATCTTTTTGGCTAACAGAACACCTAATGCGATGTGGATATTGTCAATGGGTTCGACATCAGATGGTAAGAAAGGCAAATTTGCATGTGATGTATTCATATCTTTGAGGTAGACCTCTTTGAGATTCTGGATATTTGAATGAGTCCAAAGACGGTTTACCCCGCGTCTTTGATCATTTCTCCTCAGTGTGTGCAATCTCAACCCGCATCCTTATATGTCTGTCCCTTTTGATCTTGTCTAATAGAATTTACAGTCCTTGGATGAACTAAATTTATATTGGTCAGTCGGGGGAGATTCTGGTGAGACTTCGCTGAACGTTGGAACAAAATAAATTCCCCAGTGGAGTCAGAGAGAAACACTGGCCTAAGGGAGGCACAGAATTGACTTGGCTGGAGCCAGAGTGACAGCTTCACACAGACTCTGAAATATGGCCCCAAATGAAGGAACAAGTAAAAACAATCAGTAATGTGAAACGGTGCCATTAAATACCCACTGAAAGAAAGCTTTAAAATGCAGATGTTAAAAATGATACTTTAACCAAAATCTCGCCAAGTTGAAATTGATTTGATTTGTATCTGGGTACTCCTGAGCTAGTAAAAGGGGAAAGTGCAGTAAATCATCCCCTGAAATAAAGTGCTGTGGATGGGAATGGTTTAAAGGGTGCCGGAAATGTGGAAAACCTGCTGTTATTACTTGGATACGGATCGCAGCAACTCGGCGCCCCCCCAAAGCTCACCGGCTCGCTGGCCACTAGAGGGCAGTGTGCACTCATCTACGTCGCCCATTTTTGGCATGTCCTTGTCTCCGTCTGCTAAAATGAAAAACCTCTAACTGCTGTAATAAATTTGGCTAAATTAGCTGCTAAATGGTTATCTCAAGTAATATGTATTTGCATTAATCATCTTGCTCTAAACCAGAACAAGCCAGAGTCCTAAAGACGTAGTAAATTCATATTGTCCATTTAATTACGGCTAATAAGTGCTTCATATACAATAGTTTCATGAAGTACATTTAGATTTTTTTTTTTTTGAGGGGGGTGGATGGGTGTAAAGGGAAGTCACTTTGGAAAAGAGCTGTGTTTAAGGCTGTTGAAGCTCTTCTCATCATATCCTCTTGCAGAGCCACTCTTCCTGGCTCTGAAAGTGCTCAAAAATCACACATCCATCGATTATATCCATAAACATATAAACTTGGAAGGTTTTCTTCCATTCTCCTTTTTTTTTTTCTCGTGGCACACTAACTGGGCAGTTATAAAATCTGGTAATTATGTCTTAACTGTGAGTTGAAAAAGCCTTACTTTGATGAGTGTTTCAAATCATAACAAGTTTCATTCTGGAACTCCTCACAAGTTCAGGCGTCTTTCAGGCCCGGAACTGTCACCTTCTCTTGGTGGCGGGGCTCCACAGGTTGCATTGTTCTCTGCTTTTGTAGGCAATTGTAAGTTCTGCCATTCTGCATGCATGGCTTCCCAGGCTACAAAACTGCGTGGTGAAGCTGAAAGCAGTAAAATACTAACTCCGCCATACAGCTCTTCTGTCAAACCATTGTTGCATGCAACAAGATGTGCTTTTATTCAAATCCTCTCAGCCTGGTTCACTATTAATAGGGAACGATGGGTTATATAATTCTGTCCACTATTTTCAGCGAGAAAACTTCCAGCACCCCAGTCAGTGGTTGGGAATATAAATCTATCTGCTTTGTATCTGAACCGAGGAATAATTCCAACTGGTTCTAGTATGTTGAACAAAGGCAAAGAGACTAAGAAGCCCCTTTTTAGAATCACATGAAGATTACATTGAGATGGCAGGCCAGATCAGCACAGCCTGCCTGGGAGTTCTAGACTAGAATTTGATCAAAAGCAGGCAACACTTTAAAAAGAATTATCTCCAGTATACAAAGTATAGAAAGGGGCAAAGGGATAAAGGAGTTACAATATCAAATTAGAATCTGCAGGACCAATGTAAAGATCAGCCCACCTCCTTCCTGATAATACTTTCTTTTAATAAAATCCCAGTTTGGAAATGGATATCCAGCCAAATGTTTGGCCTCCGTGGTGGTCTGCACGTATGTGTAGCGAAGGGGGCCCAAAGGCTTCTTTGCTAAGGGACTCTATGGTGTCATCTTTTTGAGTTAAGGCAGGATAACTCTGGGTCTGCTTAAATGGATGTGTGTTTCCTGAGAGGATAGATCCAGCACTCATTTGTTAGGGCCCATGAATACAATAATATAGCTTTCTTTATCACCCAGGCCAAAGGTCAGCTAGCAAAGAGAGGAGACCTAAATGTGAGAGAGGCAGGACAGGTGACTTCTGATGTGAGGCGGTATCTGTAAAAAGACTGAAGGGGGTCCAGGTGTGGTGGCTCACGCCTGTAATCCCAGCACTTTGGGAGGCTGAGGCGGGCGGATCACCTGAGGTCAGGAGATCGAGACCAGCCTGACCAACATGAAGAAACCCCGTCTCTACTAACAATACAAAATTAGCTGGCATGGTGGTGCATGCCTGTAATCCCACCTACTCAGGAGGCTGAGGCAGGAGAACTGCTTGAACCCAGGAGGCAGAGGTTATGGTGAGCTGAGATTGCGCCATTACACTGCAGGCTAGGCAACAAGAGCAAAACTGCCTCAAAAGAAAAAAAAAAAGACTGAAGGGGAAGGGAATTGCTCAAGGTCTCCTTGGGCTTCTTTGGGGAGTCAGGGAGCCACTTGATCGCCCTTGACTTTCTGTGGTGAATACCACAAAGCAGGTTTGGGAGCCCACCATAGGCAGCTGAAGAAGACAAATTTGACCTGACCTGTGGCTTACCCTGGGCCAGTCTGACAGACAGAATTCCTAAAGGGTAGACATCCTTCCTTGGTCTTAGATCATAATTCTTTCCTAGGGATTAGTGTTTTTTGAATGAGACCCCCTAGGGACCAGTGGGAAAGTGGATAACTACAGATTCAGTGCAGAGTTAGGACAAAATATTTACCAAAATATCACCCACGTTGCTTTCGGTTTGCAAGAGATCTTATAAAAGAAATCATAATGTTTGGGAGGCTAAGGCGGGCGGATCACTTGAGGCCAGGAGTTTGAGACTAGCCTGGCCAATATGGTGAAACCCTGCCTCTACTAAAAATCCAAAAATTAGCCAGGTGTGGTGGTACGCACCTGTAATCCCAGCTACTAGGGAGGCTGAGGCACAAGAATCATTTGAGCCTGGGAGGCGGAGGTTGCAGTGAGCTGAAATTAAGCCACTGCACTCCAGCCTAGGCAACAGAGCAAGACTCCAACTTAGAAAAAAGAAATCATAATGGAATTTAGCTTCTCTAAAAAATGAACAAGAAATACTTTTTGCTTGTGCCTCCAGAATATAAATTTGTGACTTTGGGATGAAGCTTCTTTTCTTGAAAAAAAAAAAAGTCTTATTGGCAAATCAGTTGGATCATTCCAGCTGCGCCAGAGGCAGGATCTGACAGCTTTTCTTGAGCTCATGTGGTCCTAATCAGCTCAAGAAGAAAAGCCACCTTGGTGCCAGTTTGAAAGAGATTTTTAGTGTGTAATAAATTAGAGAATTTGAAAAACACAGAAAAAAGTTTGATTCTCTTTAATCCTGTGGCAGTTGTTTTTTATTTTTAAGTTTTAGATTTAGAAAGCAGTGGGAAAGGAGAAAATATTTGTATCAGTTTATTTCACAAAATTCCTTTTGTGGGGAGTAGCAAAAATAACCACCATGTGAGTTACTTGATATGCAAGTCCTTAAAAAGATAGTTAATTGTCCCTTGAAAAGAGATAGATACTCCTCACACCAATGAGCCTGGGAGTAAAGTCATAACTATGTCTGCAAACTACAAAGGGAAAGGAGCAGAAGGAGAGGAAGGAGAGAGAGAGATTGTGTTTGGAATATCACATCTTTGTCACATGGTCTGGTACTTCTGACATGTAACCTGGCATCTTTTCTTTGGTTTATCCCAAAGTTTACTTTTTTCTGTCTAAAATTTTGGGGCTGAGTGGCCTGCGTGTCTCTCGTTGAATTCACTGATCACATCAAAGCATCTCTAGAATTACGTGTTTAAAGTTGTACTCTAGAAATGACTTTTAGTTTGAGGATCCCAAAAGTTTTAAATGGCCTCTTAGATTTTACAAAGGAGACTTGAAGACATAGAGAGGATAAATATACTTGCATAGGTTCACTTAGAATCTCGAATGGTCCCAGACATACTGGGAACATCTGTGCTGGCACACAGGAACATACTCCTTGTGACTCTGAAGCCTAGGGTGTAACCAGTTGCTTTTGGCTGTTGTTGATCTAAGGAAAACCAGGAGGCTGAGTCAGCTCCACCCAACCCTCCAAGTTATAGGTGCCTTAGAGTTATAAGCTGCGCTCTTCAGAGGACACAGGTGACCTTCCACTTGTGAGAAGAATACTATAGAGATGAACTGGGAGAGATTTCAATCCTCCCAGTTGAACTTTTCCAGCCTTGCTTAGCTAACAATGAGAATATTCCATGAGTCAGTTTGTCTTTGGCTATTGAAGTCAAAATATTAATACCACACACCTTTAAGTGTGAAGGAAGCTACAAATACAGTTCAATCAAAAGAAAATTGTAGAGTGCTTACATTTCAGAACATGTGACCTTTTACATCAAACACAGGTTTCCCCTGCCCACCCACGCCCCCAAGACTGGATGCTAAGTTTTATTGAATACCTTTTTACAATGTCACCTGCTCTCTTGGTTTGAGTTTAGTGGTTGGCGTATCAGAAATGTACTGCTCTGAGAGAATAGTTCCTCTCCCTGCAAATCTGATGAACTTTTTGCTGAGGCACACATCCACGGCCCTGCACCCAGTTACCAACAGAGGGATTTCAGTTTTCCTTGGGAAAACTTTGTCCGCAGACACAGACGGACACTGAAAGGACATAAAGGAAGCCAGTGTCTGTGGCAGGAACATAATTCTGGTAGTAAATCAAAACAAATCAGTACAAGTTTGCCTTCAGAAATATGGAGAAAAAAAGAGAACGTGGTCTCTTCCTGTTGGGCTGTCCTACAAAATCAAAGCCAAAGATTCTAAATAGTGAGTTAGTTGTGTTGTAAAAAGAAGGAAGCAGTCTAATTCGGTTTGAAGAGGAGATGAAGAACACATATCAAAAGCGGTCTTTTAGCAAAGTGTCTCACAAAAGGACATTTTAGTGGTTTGCATATGCATTAAAAAGCTACAAGACATGGTGCATTCAGGTAAGTATAGAATAAATAGGAAATGGTGAGATCATCGGAGATTCCACACTTCACATTCACACAGCTGAACAAAGAGCTTCATTATCGTCATGGCGATAGGAGGACGCATCTGTGGCGCCGTTCACCCCCTCCTGGAGGTACTTTCATCAGTGGCCGTGGAGAACGGAGAGCAGGTGCCTTCTGCTAGAAACTCAAAAATTATTTTTGGATTCACTAGATTGTGGATCTGCGTGTGTAAGTGAGGGGGGTGTGCTAGAATCACACTTTCTACTTAATACCACAGTTGGGTGCTTAGCTGTAGCCACCGGTTCTCTTTCTACATTCACAAAACTGGCAGATGAAACATGAAAAAGAATACTGACTCTTTAATCTCTGCTTCTCCACCTAAGGCCCAAGGCAGGCTGACAGGGAACTTCATTCTGGAAACAGGACTTTTTTTTCTTTCTTTCTTTCTTTCTTTTTTTTAAATTCTGGATTACTTTTTGTTTGGCTTTTGAAAACTGTGAGCTATAGGGAATGAACCTGACATAGACATAAAACAAGAACAAATTTTCTTATCTAAAAAGTTATAGTCCTTGATGCTTACAGGAAGGTCATTTTCAAAACCCACAGGAGAAACACAATTATAGCCAGAAACTGCATTAAGTGCTTTATTTACTCACAAAAGAGACAGTTTTTCATTTAGAATTGCTCATAGGATCAACCAAGGCTTTGATGCTGTGCAGACTTTTCTATAGATTTTGCAATTAGTGAGCTAGATGTCTTAAATAGCAGGCATCCAGAAATTGGTTTTTAGGTTTTTTTTTTGTAAATCTATATGCTGAACAATATTTGGTAAGATTGAAGGATATTTGATACTTAATGTGAGTTACGAGCTTAACGACAGAAGACCTGTGGATGTTTTGTGAATGACGATGCATCATCTATGGATTTCCCCTCCAAATACGCTAATGACAGGCCCTGCTTGAATTGCCATCTGTGTGATTTACAACCTCAGGACAGGTTTTTTCCTATACCATTGCCAATTGATAGATTTTTATTAACTGTTAATATCAAATCATGCAGAAAACTTTTCATTGATTTAGAATGCGTCGATTTAAGTTTAAAAAATAAATTCCCCTTTTCTTCATAATATACTGAATTGGAGAACAAGGTGTTTCAACACTGATAGTGTTCCAGGACAAGAAGAATAAAAATAGTTGTTGGCATGAGGGACACCTGAGATCACAGTATTTTACAAGCTGTTTTCAGACCAACATTCATTCATTCCCTTCTCAACCTAAAATAGTCAAGGATAAAGTATTTTTTTTAGGACCTGTATCTTCTCTTTTTTGGGGAATTTGTTATAAAAATGAGAAGCAGTGAACTCTTCAGCAGGGAATTAAGAAAGATTTAAGGGCTAGGAACTGAGGGAAATGGTGGATTTATTCAATCCGTTGTTTTTTTTTTTTTTTTTGAGTACCTACTCCATGCTAGTTACTAGGGGATATCAGAGTATGCAAAATGTGTCCTGGGCCTGTCCTCCTACGTCAGTCTCCATGAGTCTTGATAATTGCATTTCCCTCGTCAGTGATTGGTTTAGGTTTAGAATATGATGAAACACGGGGCAATGAAAGTCAAGTGGAAGTCTCTACTGTGAAAGGTTATTGAAAAAGTTTTATTCACTCTGGAAACAGGGATTTACCTCTACCTGCCTTTGAATGAGAAAGAGATGCTTATGAATCATTCTCACGAATAAGTTTGTAACAGTGACAACTGTATGGCAGGTGGAATGGTGGTATGTAGGTCTATGAAAGCATGAGGAGGTCTGACTCGGGCTGGGTGAATGCTTCACCTCCTTTAACAAATAAGCATGTTAAAGTGCTGCAGCAGTCCATCTGATTAGGGAGTAGGGAGAACTGAAAACAGACACAGGGATGATGTGGACCTTATACTCAGGTTTATTTTGTCTCTGGTGGGCCTTGTGCTTCTGAGGCAATCATTTTGTTAAATCCACTAAACATCTTTTTTTTTTTTTTTTTTTTGAGATGGAGTCTCGCTCTGTTACCCAGGCTGGAGAGCAATGGTGTGATCTCGGCTCACTGCAGCCTCCACTTTCCAAGTTCAAGCGATTCTCCTGCCTCAGCCTCCTGAGTAGCTGGGACTACAGGCACGTGCCACCATGCCCGGCTAATTATTGTCTTTTTAGTAGAGACGGGGTTTCACCATGTTGGTCAGGCTGGTCTCAAACACTGACCTCATGATCCTCCCACCACGCCCAGCCTAAACATCTTTAAAAAGAAATATATAAGTAGTGAGGCACAGGTATATAAAAAACTAGTGTTTCAGAAAAGCAGAAATATTTCCAGGAGCCCAGACAATTCAATTTGTTCATCAGTTATGTAGATTTTTAGAAGTCCAAGGAGTTTGTGAAAACATAGAGTATTCCATGTAGCAGTCATTGTTGACTATCTGCTCAACAGCTATTCTGCCACTTCCTCCTGGACAACAGAAGTCTGATTTCGGATGGCCTCCTCCTAAATCCCAGGAGAATAAACCTTGATTGTTTAAGCCAGATACAGTGATTCTACCCCCTTGCCAGTGAGTGGCTTAGGCTTGGGCACTCCATGACACATGGGACTATGAGACACAAGGGGCTTTCCCTGCCTGCTGTGGTGTGGGGATGAAGCCCTTCTGGGAAGGTTTTCTGTGCAGTCCCAAACGAACACAAAACATCGACGGACCCTTTCCCCACTTTGGACATTGCCCTATGAGGAACTGGTGATGGGGATGTTCTCTAGATCTAAATAAGTCTTTTGATCATGAAGAGAAAGTTAAGTCATTTTTTCTGGGATTTTCTGTTACTTGTAACCAGATGCATTCTAGCCGATATGCCCCCATCAAAAGTTCTAGGAAGCCAGAAGAGATGTGGGAGTTCATAAAGAGGTTTGAGTAACCTGATCTTTAGTGAACCCTGCATGTATGGAAAAACTGTTGTATGTTAGACACATACAGAATTAAATCCTCTGCCACTTGGCTGGGCGTGGTGGCTCATGCCTGTAATCCCAGCACTTTGGGAGGCCGAGGCGGGTGGATCGTTTGAGGTCGGGAGTTTGAGACCAGCCTGGCCAACATGGTGAAACCCCGTCTCTACTAAAAATACAAAGATTAGCTGGGCGTGGTGGCAGGCACCTGTAATCTCAGCTATTTGGGAGGCTGAGGCAGGAGAGTTGCTGGAACCCAGGAGGTAGAGGTTGCAGTGAGCTGAGATTGTAGCACTGCACTTCAGCCTGGGCAACAACAGTGAGACTCCATCTCAAACAACAGCAACAACAACAAAACCCCCCAAAATCCTCTGCCACTCATTTGTGTTAAAAAAAAAAAAGTTTGAGGTTTTTTGAGATATGTAGGGTATCATTAAATAAATATTTTCGGGAAACAATTTCAAAAATAGTTGTATAAGATTGAGAACAAGATGCCATTATAAGAAGTAACAGAATTGATTTTATTTAGGTTAACTGATTTAGGTTAAAATGGATGACTCAGAAGTATTGGTTTTTTTTTCTTCTTCTGATCATGCCTTATAAGAGCAATGGGTTATTTTTTGTTGAATACAAAGTTTTTCAACAAGTATAATAAAAGCAGCTACTAATTGAAATAATAATAAGGAAAAGCTCCCGAATCCATGTGAGAATTTTATTAGAATGTGTCAGTCAAATCAAAGTTCTAGCTTGCTCTCTGGGGAGGCAGAAAAAAGATCACGTGTCTGGATTCTGTGTCTGTCCTACGCTCTTCTAAGCCTGCGATGCCCGAGACCACTCCTCCATCCCTCTTGCCAAGTCCAGGGAAAGCCTGCCTGCCCTGGGGCTTTTTCTCCATCCTCCCCTTGGTTGCTCTCACCTCTGGGGTCTCTGTGTTTTGTCCACTCATCTTAACAGACCACCTCATTTTGTACCAGCTATTCAGAATTGGCTGTTGCATGCTGCCTTCTCTACTAGCATATAAGCTTCTCAAAGGTGGAGACCACACCTTAGTTGTTTTTGAAACCTCATAGCAATGACACAGGCTTTGCATATAGTAAGTGCTCACAATGTTAGATGAACTTGAACAGTAAAAAAAATTATTGCTCATATTCCTTCATACAGTCAAGTACACATAGGAAAATATTCACTCGAGGAAAAAACCAGTAAGATCTTTTGCTTACGAGGTTGGATATTACTACTATGTATACTCTGTTAAATTTTCCCCGTTGCTATTTAAAACTTTACGTCTTTGTAAAGAAGTCAGCTTCTTTATCAAGTAATCCTATTCTTGTTTTATTTGAATACTGATCAAGAACCCTCAGAGTTATTTCACTACTCACCTTTTGCTGCTATTCTCAGAATTCATCCAATTTGAGAGGAAAAGAACACTGAGATACTCAGTTTGTATTTACTGTTTACTTCATGTAAAATAGTGCCTTCTAAATACTAGAATGGTCTGTACTTTTTCAAGCTTTCACATGAATATGAGTCAGCTGGGGATCCTGCTAACTGCAGATTCTGATTGGGGAAAGCCTCTAATCCTGAGTCTCTGTGTGTTCCCGGGGGTGCCAGCACCGCTGCCCCACTGGTGCACAGTGTAGCAAGCCCAGCAGGGATGTGCGGCTGGAGCTCCGCCCTCTTGCTGGTCACTAGTCTCTGTGCTTGCATGCCTATGAGCTTGAAAAGCCAAAATGAGCACTGTCTCTCTGTCAGTACCTGCCACCACCACCTCCCCCACTAAAACCAGTAAGACAAAATCATACAAATTCACTCCTGCATAAAAACCTGCCTTTATCTTGTCTCCGTGTGACAGTATTTTTCAGTTAATGGCCAGGCACACGATGAAGGCTGACTTGGCTTCTGAAGAAAGTCAGACATGGTAGCTATTACATGCATTTCCTTTCAGGGGAATTTTCATATTCATATGGAAGAAGGGGAAAGTCCAGGTTATTTGCTTTGGGGAAA
The DNA here is from genome assembly GCA_963574635.1 of Cheracebus regulus. Taxonomy (NCBI): domain Eukaryota; kingdom Metazoa; phylum Chordata; class Mammalia; order Primates; family Pitheciidae; genus Cheracebus; species Cheracebus regulus. Next base: position 58,826 of record CAUYQU010091067.1, read on the forward strand.
GTCCAGCCAATGACCAGGTTGCAGCTAAATCCCTGAAGACCCGCCCTTGAAGGAAGGCTGAGATCAGAAAACAGAAAAAAGTCCCCTGTGCTGTCTGCATTTGGCCCACCCATCAAACTTGCCACCTTCTCTCTTTCCTTCACTTGCAGCTTCCGTTTCTGTGTGCAGTGGCTGCATACCCAAACCAACAATTAAATTCCCTCTTTGTTTGTGTGGCAGATGACAAATGCATGGAGGACATCTTGTGTTGCCTAGGCAGGCAGGGCACTTACTTTGATTGATGCTCGGTTGTGGAAAAAAATGAGCTGGGAAGGAATTACAATAGAGGGCCTGCAGACTGGAAGGGGATATACTAATTAGTCCTGCATTAAGCAGTCTGCCTGCATTTGGCGATGAGATGCCTTCAGGAGGGAAGTGTAGGGGTTATTGATGCAAAACAGCATGGAATGCATTATATCAGGTAGCTGTATATTAGTTTTGTTAGAAAGTATAGAAGTTTATAATTAAGAAATAAACACTTAAGCTACTGTTTTTTGTTGTTTTTGTTTTGTTTTGTTTTTATAAACATCACCCAGTATACTGGATAGGCCATGCTTTTTAAGTGCATATGATCTCAAAGACAATTTGAAGTCCTTCTGTCTTTCTGAAAAACTCTTCCAGAGTTTTCTCAGACTGGGTAAGGTGTTAGGAAGGAAAAAAACTGCCACCACACCTATAGTCTCTGGCTCCTTTTCGCTGAAATCCCACAGCTCCAGAGCCTTGAGCCTCGCTGGTGGAGCAGAACCTCATAAAGAGAAAGGAAGTTTTCTCCTAGGCCACTTTTTAAGGTTTTAGAGAGTTGTTGCTCATCTGACCCACAGAGAACCCTAGGAATATCTCAAGACAGATTCAGCTCCTTCTCTAGACAAACGGCTGAATTAAATGAGAATAAAGAGCAGTGCAAAGCATGTATCTCTGTTTGGTTTAGCATTCTATTTCTGGGGGGCTACAGGCAGAAGTAGAGTGGTAGGTGGTTGCACTGAAACCTGTCATAATTGAAGAGCCACACAGACACCATAGGTAACTGGAATGTGTAACTGCGGGAAGGTATGAGTAATCATCTCCCAAGTCAGTGCCTCCTGAGCAATGGAAAACTGGAGGGAAGAAAAGGTGAAGATGCCTCCAAAATTGCTTATATAATTGGTTTAAAATTCTAACCTTTAAATATTGATTTGACCTAAAGAATTTGTGAAATTGGTTTTAAACAAAAGAAATCACAGAGTCTTTGGTCACAGTGTGAAAGAGGGGCCCTAAAACTCCCTTGGTTTTAGAGTTCCAGTGTAGTTCCACTAACCTACTATGTTGGTATCAATAATGTGATTCTTACTGATTCTTTATGTTGAAATCTATGAACTATCAGTCATCTCATGTTAATTTAGTAGAAGAGTAGATGGTCTAAAGTTCTTAGTTCAATTTATCAGAGTTGTAATCCTGGTACAACTGATACTCCTCTTTACTTTTCTTATTTTAGAGACAAGTTCATTTATGGATTTATAGATGCCTAGGCAAGGAAAAAAGATATAAGTGATAAAGATAGTATTTTTAGTTATCAAAGACTAGTAAGTCTTTTAAAAAAAAGTTTTATTGATAAACTGGAGCATAAGACAGATAGTTAAAAATCAGACATATTATCAGATGACTATAACCTATCTTTCAGGACAGAACCAGGAATTGTGCCAATAGCTCTAGGAAGAAAAACTAAATAGTTAATGTGGTTTATTTTTTAACCATCCCTTTGTTTTAGAATTCTATCTTATTCTTGACCTGATTCTATGTCGCCATGACCTTCTACTGCCAAGAAGGTACAGTTGAGGCCTCCTTCAGTAATAGCCTAGGGCTTTGGACAAGCAAGATGCTGTGCTGGCTTTTTGCCTTTTCTTCCAGTGTTTACATAACCAGGACTTATTACATGCTCTGTCATTTTGTTACTGGGCTGGCTTTGGTTTGAGAATTAGGTAAACATCAGACATTCCATCACACAATTTTAGACTCAATCTTACTTTATAATGATGTTAATGTTTATTGTACAAAGCGAGATGCATTTGTATATTTTAGCATTTTATTTCAGTCACAGAATGCAAAACCTGACATTGGAATCAGTTTGATTTTTTTTGTGTGTGATTGAAGATATTAAGCACTACAAGAACGCTGAAATTTCAATCTGATTAGGATCAAACTTCTTCAGGATCAAAACGCTCTTTTTCCTCCCCCTACAGTTTTACTAATTGTGTGCTACTTGACATTGTGGAGTTATTCCACAGCATGATAGCTAAATATGTGAAGTGTATTTTACTATGCAGAATTATCAGCTCATTCTATTTGTTTTTCATGTGTTTAAGGTTATTAAAAGAACTCAAAATTAGAAGTCATGTATATGAGTTAAAAGAATGAACCCAATCATTGTTAGGAGGCTGAATCATAAAGCAATAGCCAGTATGTCAATATCAAGTAATGAAAAAAATCACAGAATTTGAAAGCATACCTTCTCTGTTTATTAGTTGGCAAGATATCAGAAAAATTAGGAGAATAGCACAATAGTGAATGATGGAGTGCTTTATTTTCAGCACTCTCAAATTATTCTGGCTACGGAAAATGAGATAAAAGTAAATCGGAAAGAAAGGCATCAAACATATTTGTTGGAGACCTTTGCTTAATGGGGAGAAATGAACTGCCCTCACTCACTGTTCCTGAGGAATTGTGTTTCTTCAAGCTGTAAATCAAATCCCAGAGAGACAGCATGATGTTTTCCAAATAATAACTGAGGAAGACAAAGTTCTTTTTTTTTTTGGTTAGCATCAGCTTTCTGAATTTAGACCTTAATTAAGATTCCAAAATGAGAAAGCATCCCCCTCTCCACACACATGGTCTATGACAGTGTCCTAAAAACAATATATTCATTTGTGAAGTCTGGATCTCTAGCCTATATTATTCCAAGAATATATCCATGGCTTCTTCCAGAGATCCTGATTTTTCTCCATTTTCTCTAAACTCTGAGCAATGAAGAACTTGATGTTTCTTTTCAGGAAACTGCATCATTTTTTCCCCCAATTAATTGAAGAGCCATCTGCTTCTACGATACACAACACCCATTCATTCTCAGCAACAAGTGTGTTCCCTAAATCCCTGGTGTGCAATATCAAGACACACGCTCTGTATTGGGAGTAGAATCTGCTGTGTTGGAGGCAGGCTTTTTCGGGATATGTGGTATATACAGATTCTGACACTGAACTTGGTTCCATGTCAGTGTTGCTAACACAGGGTTAAAAATACAGTACAGGATATTCATACTTTGAGACTCTGGCTAGCTTGACATCGCCATGTTTTTGAGTATGCAATGAAGAAATAATTGCAAAGGGCAGGAAATATATGAAATAACTCCCTTTGACCATGATAAGAAAGGGGAGAGGAGGCAAATACTTTTCTGCATAAACACTTCAACTTTAGGCTGTGCCATCTCATTTGTGGTACCTTGCATATACACCCATGTGTTGTTTAATGACGGGGATCTGTTCTAAGAAATGCATCACTAGGCATCATTGTGCATCATTGTGTGGATATCACAGAGTGCACCACTTACATAAACGTAGATGGCGTAGCATATGCACACTTGGGCTGTAAGGTATAGGCTATTGCTCCTAGACTAAAACCTGTACAGCATGTTACTATGCTGAATACCGTAGGCAGCTGTAACACAGTGGTAAGTATCTGTGTTATCTAAAGGTAGAAAAGGTACAGTAAAAATACAGTATCATAATCTCATGGGACCACCATTGTATATATGGTAGATAGTTGACCAAAAATATAGCTAAGTGGCATGTGACTGTATTTTAACTCAGAGGTCCAAACTGGGGTTAGAACCTTCTAGGGACATAGCTGGGGGGCATGGGGAGGAACTCATCTTTCAGGAAGAGTCTACTGAATGCTCATAAAAAGGACCTCTGGTCAGAAGAGGGCCACCAGATCAGTGCTGTAGCCAGACCCCTTCCATGGACAGTGTGAACAGCCATGGCGGTTGGAAGTGGGCTCTGCACGATGCTGCTGGTGTGTTGCTGGTCCAGCCACATCACCGATGCTCCTGCTTTGCTCACATGCACAGAAGGTCTTTTGGAGCCTGTGGCTTGGGGGCTGGGAGCCATATTCAAAGAGCTGAGATTAGTTTCCATCTCCCAGGAGTTGAGGGATGGAGATACCTACTCCTCTGAATAACTCTCTTTCCAGAAACAGTGAAAACACTGACTTCGAGAGCTCCTGTCTCCACACAGTGTGCTCTGCCCCAACTCCCTGGCTTGCCTCTCAGTTTTGTGGCTGGGCAAGTAGGCATTTTTATAAGGCTCTGTCTTAGTTGAACTTGTCTTCTCCTATGTGTATTTTGAAACTGAGACCACAAATTTCAGAGTGGAAGTTGCTCTCCAGAAAATGAAAGGGTCAAGGAAGCACTTAAGACAGAGGTTCCCCTACCACTTCATAGGAAAGACAGCACAAGACACCACAGAATTCTGGGTGAGTGCCTAAAGATCCAGCAATTTCTCTGGGCCTGAGGTCCAACTTTCAATCTAATTCTAACACAAGTTGAAATGATTTACGTCTCACTTTTCTCACTGCACACTGACAGTCATGTGAAATGTACACAGGAAAGATGAAGGGAAAAGTCAGCACTGACACCAAATGAGCCTCAGAGAGAGTGGACACCAGCCCGGGGTTGTTCCCCCACACAGGAGATACTTACAGTCCAAATGACTGTGCCTGATGCCCTCCACGTCTTCAGCATGGATGAAGTGGTAGCATCTCTTCCCTACGATATCTACAGGGGTCAGATCCATATAATCACTAATCCTACAAAGAGAAGAACACAGGCTGGAATTCAGAAGGGAGGAGATATAAAGAAACCATCAAATGACTTAGAAACAGATCTACTGACACATTTCATTATACTACTGTACCCGTGAGGAGGTGGCACTGTGAAGGAAAAGTCTTTATAGATACGATTATTTCTTTAACACATAACAGTCTTTTTCAAAAGTAGGAAATGTGTTAGATCAAGCAATTGTGTTTAAATAATTAGATAGGCTTTTCTCTTTCTTTGGCATTAAGAATGTACATTTAGACAACATAATTCCATGAAATTATTGAGAATCAGTAACAATGCAAGATCCTCATTACAGGCCAAGATAATTCAAGGTTACATAATAAAATAAAAACATGTTATGTTTATACCAAATGATTAGAGACACCTTTCATTTAAACAGATTGGTCTTCTATTGGGTATTTCCATGAAAAAGGGCTTCAGCAGCTTCTTGGCACAAAGTCCAAATTGGCATTTCAAGGGATATAATTTAAATGCGGAGACACACAGATGCCTGGGGGTATTATCTTTTTTAGTCTTAGTCATTTGGGAGCTCAGCTTTCACTCCTGGCCCTTTTAACTGGTACTTTGTGGTGGATTCCACACAAAAACTTTTAAACCATTTCAGCAGCTCTTCCAGGCTTGTGCTCGACAGTACGTGTGTGTTAAGCCTGTGTCATTGATTGTCCAGACGTTGATGTCCTCAGGCAGAGCACGGAAAAATAGAACCCAAATTGGAAAATATGTTCAGGGAATCTGCCTGGTTTACGCAAACATGTCAAAATGCGTGTTACCCTCTGTATTACCAAGTGCAGATTCCTTTTGGTCAGTCCAAAGTGGAATATATTTTTTGTTTAATTTATTCTCTTTACTCTTCATGTGTTTTTTTATGACTTACGGCATATGGTCTATTCAAATATGAAGTAAATCTTTAGAAATGACACATTTAAGAAACACATGTGATCATTGTTGGAGAGTTTTCTGGCCCCGAAGGCAGGGAAATAAGAAAGAAAAACAAACAAAAAAAGAAACATAATTAAAATATATTACCCAGCAAGTGAATTTCTCAGTGTCTAGCAATTTAAATAATATTTTTGGCCAAACTAGAGTTTTTGATAAGATAAGATTGATTGGGGAAATAAAAAGTAGAGTTTTATAAGGATTTCTTCGGTTTCTGGTATGAAACCGATTAGCTGGTGTTTTCCTAAAACCATTAGCTATTTTCCAACCACAGTTGACACCCTATTTCTGCAAATGAAGGAACAAGGATGTCATTAAAAGACCCTCCCTCATTGGTGTTTCTGAAATTTGCCAGCTCATCTGAAAGCCGAAGTCGGCTTTGCCCGAGGCTGTCCTTGGGAATGCAGAGAAGAATGATCTGCAGAGTCAAGGGGCAAGGCTTAGTTTCTAGTTAACAATTACCTAATTTAATAAACCCCAGGAAAAAGCCACTCCATTCTTTGGGGAAGGCATTTCTTTAGTTTATTCTTTTCTTTTCTTTCTTTCTTTTTTTTTTTTTAAAGCCAGTCAAATTTAGCAGTGGGGGGTTGTATACCAACTTTAGTGACACTAATGTTAATAAGTTCTGATAACCCACTACCATCGGACCAGCCTTCTTTTCTTGAATTAAATTCTTCAAACCGATCCAAGCCCATCTCTGTACCAGAGCCTGTTACTGTGGTGAATGTGACTAGCCTGGTGTTTGAGGGTCTCTTCACATATATCTCAAAAGCACCAGACTAGTTGGATGACCTATATCAGGATCAGAATCCTGATGGCATCTTTTACTCTGAGCCTCAGTTTCTTCATCTGTGTAACAATCCAAGAGGTTGGTGAGGGGATGAATGAATGGAATGAAATTAACACAGCATAGTGCCTGGCACACGATATGCTTTTTCCTCAGATCAAATATGCAATTACCTTTCATACAGGTATTTTTCATAATTACTATCATCTGCAGATGGGAAAAATGTTGTATTGTATTGGCTAATAGGGGACTGTGAAAAGCTTTTCTTTCTTTCTTTTTTTTGAGGAAGAAAAATACCAAAAGCAGGTCACAGAAAATGATCTCAATTACTAGAGTGGCACCATGAGGCATTCAGGTCCATGGAGCTTGTCAAAAGAATTAATGAGTTGATCATAGGAATGAAAATTAAGTGATGTTTTGGGATAGGACAATCATTGGAAATTTGTTAAATAAGACGAAGCCCTGTTCTTTGGAGGGTGGCTGGTAGTCTAAATCAAGGGAGCTGACGTGTGTTTTCAAAGAGGCAAAGCCATAGTCCATGCTCTGACTTGATGTCTGTCTTCCCTTCTTCCCTGGGTGGTTCACCTTCTCGTGGTGAACAACCACAAGACCCATGATTTGGCTGGGGACGGTCCTTCCGTGGGACAGCGATACTCTCAGGCGTAGCCAGCCTGTTATGTGAATCACCTGTAAAAGAACATTAAGTACAGGATACGAGTCAAATTTACATCCCAGATATAACAGCATTTCTTTTGAGAAATGCAAAATTACATCTGGAACAACCAACATTAGCTTGTATCTTCTGTAATCATAATGGCCGTCGGCATGCCCTCAGTGTCCTTGTGGCAAGAGACAAAAAAGAAGCAGT